>SKCR01021693.1:0-121727 GCA_019454045.1 Zanthoxylum bungeanum | reverse complement strand
CACCTCAATTGAGCGGTGTGTCCAAAAGGAGAAACCGAACTTTGTTGGACATGATAAGGTTAATCATGAGTCGCTCTGAGCTACCATTTTCCTTCTAAGGATATGAATTAAACAGTGCAAAACTTATTTTGAATTAGGTTCCATGAAAATCTGTTTGACGGATTTCATATTAGATATGAACAGGAAAGAAACCAGGTTTTCTCATTCCTGAAGATTTGGGAATGCTAGGCATATGTTTGGATGATACCAAACTATAACCCCAAATCGTATAAGTGCCTAAATTGTAGGTTATCCTAGGGTAACCAAAGTATAGTACGCCTAAATTGTAGGTTATCCTAGGGTAACCAAAGTATAGTACTTATACAACTCACAAGAGAACAATTTAATTGTTGCTCGCCATGCGGTTTTCCTAAAAGGAATACCTATATACAGTGGTAAGTGGGAGGAAAGTAAAAATCGATGAAAATCGGAGTAATACTGTTCCAGGTACCGAGTCCTAATGGAACACAAACAGTTCATCAAGGATGAAACTGTACCAATAATCTTTGAATACACAAGAACCGCGTAAGTCGGAGAGAGTCAGAAAATAACCTGGGAGGTATGAGTTTCTGATCTCACCTCATAAAGATGTCAATCTTATTGAGGAATACGAACTGACTTCGTATGAGGAAGTGATACAAGGTATCAACTCCTATCATGGCAAAGTGTCATGAAGTCTGAAATGGATTCCATGTATACCAACCAAGTTTAGACACTTGTTGTTGTACCGGAAGGCATTGTGCCTATTGGTACTATATGGGTCTTCAAGGAATACATACATGGATGGAAACATACCAACGTATAAAGCTAGGCTTGTAGCGAAAAGGCATCGTTATCAACATTGTGTCAATTACGATGAAACCTTTTACTCGTTGCCATGATTAAATCCATTTGGATAATGCTTGCTGATGCTGCATGTTTCATTTATGAAATATGGCAGCTGAATGTCAAAATCGCTTTCCTTAAATGGAAACCTTTTGGAGGATGTTTACAACATACTGACGGTTTTGTCGTACCAAAACGAGCAAACAAGGTTTGCAAGTTAGATCGATCCATTTATGGATTGAAGCAAGCATTGAGTTCCTGGAACCAGCGTTTTGATGAAATCATACTGGTATATGATTTAATTCAAAACGAAATGATTCTTGTGTATATAAGAGGGTTAGTGGGAGCGCACTGATAGTGATTGTCCAACATAATGATGATATTCCCATAATACAATCGGTGAAAGCTTGGCTTTCATGAAAATTCTCCGTAGAATTCTTGGGAGAGACAACCTTTATTCTAGGAATAAAGATCTACTGGGATAGATCTAAAAGTTATTGGCACTCTCTGAGAACTCGTACATTGAAAGAAATATACGCGACTTGGTGTCTCATATGCTTTGAGCATATGGAGTCACAATCAGGCCAATTCAAGTGATAGTCACTAGATTGATGTTAAGAACATCCTTAAGTATCTTAGAGGAACTAAAGATGCTTTCTTAATGCAGAAGGAGAACTTGAAGTGACTAGGTTCACTGCTGCAAGTTTCCAAACCGACAATAACAACTATAAGTCGTAACAAAGGTACTATATAGTTTGAATAACGGAACAATGAGCTGGAAATCTTCCAAGCAAGATATTGTTTCCGAATAAACAACAAAAGTGGAATATGGCTGCAGCTGAAGCAGCAATAGAAGCCTTTTGGATCTATAATAATCCTAATTAGATTAGGAGTAGTTCTGTTAGCGACTGAGCTAGGCTACAACACAGGTTAAAGAATTAATGGTCTCATCAACGATCCAAATAAATACTTCAATTATTTCATCTGATTCATCGGATCATACATCGTGGCGATGTGGTGATCGAATAAATCGCATCAAATGATAATCTTACAAATCCGCTGACGAAATCTGTTTCTCAGCAGAAGTTTGAGCGACCCGTACATAGTTCAAGTGTTAGACACTTGAGTGATTGGCTATAAGCCAAGTGGGAGATTGTTGGATAATTATGACCCATAGTATCACTATTTGTACAGAACATGGTGTTGTTGTACAAATTAACTATGTGACAAAGGAAATTGCTCTTTTATCATTTGTAATTAGATTACCTGGATATATAAATGATAAAGGTCATTATGATTAGTTCCGGATTAATAAGATATGAGACAATATTAATCCACGAAGGTTTAATCATTAAATAATCTCTAGTCGTAGTATTATCGATATTGGACATCGATAATGTAGAATAGACTAGTATTGCACTTGTGCGCGTTGTGGGAGTATAACGACATAATTCTAATATATTTAAGTATTGGATAATTATGCAAGTGCGATTGGAGGTTGTGTTTACTGATGTTACGGAAATAGCTTCGCTCTAGATAGACCCCTCGAATCCCATTGGTAGTATGACTGTGTGTCTATGAGAGTCCGAATCAGGGTAGGTGTATTTGGTCTTAACCTGAGACTTACACCGCTAATACTTACGACAATAAATATACTTTGGTTTTGGTCGTCCAGGGCTTTAACCGGTTCTGTGTACGCCTCTTTGTTGGACAAAATGACCCATAGCGTCACTATTTGTACAGATCACGGTGTTGTTGTACAAATTAACTATGTGACAAAGGAGATTGTACTCTCATCATTTGTGATTAGATCACCTTAGATATATAAATAAAGAGAGGTCCCTATGATTAGTTCCTGGACTGAGAATGATATGAGACAGTATCAGTCCCCAAAGGTTTATCATTAAAATTCCCTAGCCGGAGTATTATCGAGACTGGACATCGATAATGCGGAATAGGCTAGTATTGCACTTGTGCGCGTTGTGAGGGCACAACGACATAGTTCTCATATATATAAGTATTGGATACTTATGCAAGTGCGATAGGAGGTCGTGTTTCACCGATGGTACGGGAAACAGCTTCGCTCTGGATAGACCCCTCGGAATCCCATTGGTAGTTATGACTATGTGTCTATGGGAGGCCGAAATCAAGGTAGGTGTGTATAGTCTTAACCTGAGACTTACATCGCTAATACTTACGATAATCGATAGACTTTGGTCTTGGTGGTACAGGGCTTTAACCGGTTCTGCGTACACCACTTCTGGGTTTATCAGAGAGTCGTAGTGTATTGGGTGTGATGTCAAGACGGAAGTATCACTCTAGTCATAGTGGAGATGATGTCACGCAGGATACGGTATTAGTGCTCTTAAGTGCTGGCCGGCCATCGGGATATTATGACAAGGTCATGTATATCCGATTATAGAGACTAGTTACCAGACATCCGACATGTGCTTCGAACGGGGCAGACACTTATCCAGCCCCAGCCCTAGCACGTGACTATCCGATACTGGGCTGATATACACAATACTACGGTATACTACGCTTGATACAGATCTATATATTCCTGTAAGAATATTTCTGGAGAATTGGGTAGGCATGGCGCTTTGCTAGAAGCCAACCTTGTCTTGTAAATCGGTATAAACGTAGTACGAGGTACTTACGTGTTCGGATAGTCCGACGACCGTATTTACTGCCAACATATCCGGAGATCTCATGGGTCGCTTCCCGAAGATTCACCGATGACGTATGACTCGCACTTAATTAATCTGGGATTAATTAGAAGAGAGAGAAAATTAATCTGGGATTAATCACGGAGATATTTTATCTGGGATAAAATATTAATAAAGAGAGAGAACGATTAATTTGGAATTAATCGATAAAATAATATATTTGATATATTATTAGAAATTGGATTTCGACGCGAAATTAAAATTAGATTTTAATTCGGGCGAACGAATTAATTTAGAATTTTCGTTAGCGACGTGAATAGTGATTTCGCTAGGCGTAATCATTTAATTACGACGCGACGAAAAATTCATTAATTTGGAATTAGCGAACCCGAGCCCGGGATTATTTGCGAGCGCATTCGCATTTCGAATTCGAGTGCGGTACGCAAGTCAAATCGTGAGTCAAATCGCTAGTCACATCAAGCGTCAAATCAAATGTCACTTTGAGTGATGTGACATGTTGTCACTTGATTTGAGTGATTGATGTGGTTGTTGAAAAGGCATTAATGGGCTTTTGCTTTTTGACTTTTTGTAAATGAAAAATGCTTTTATTTATTTGTTTTTGTTTTTGGAAAATGAAATAAATATATAAGCATTTTCTTTATTTTCTCTCTCTCTCAATCGGTTTCTATGAAACCCTTTTCCCTCCTCTTTCTCTCTTCTCCCTCTCACGCTTCAAGCCGATTTCTTCTCCAAAAATTCTGGTTTGACCGAATCAGTGAGAAGCAAAGAAGAAGGAGTAGTGCTAGCACACACATGGGTTATACATAGGTGATAGGGAAACGAATTTATGAGCTTGGAATCGTTTTGGAAGCTTGAAGCTTGGAGCTTCAATGGTGTTCATCAATGGCCGATCATGGAGGAGACAAAACCAGTGAAACCGAGCAGCCCACTACATGAGGAAGCCACTGCCGAGCTTGGAGGGAGGAAGAAAACGATCTTGTTCTTCGCATCTCAAACCGTTCAATGTGAGTTATGTTTCCGCCTTACTCCTTTGATGTGTTCATACGAATTTTATGCTTGATTTCATGATTCTTGGGACCTATATTAGAACTCAACAATGGTATCTTGAGCTATTATCAAGCATGAAAAAGTTAGGGTTAAAATTGGGTAAACTCGATTTAGGCATGATTTGGTTGAATTGTTTGATGAAGTATGCTTGAATGAGGTTGAAATGAAGTTGTGCATGATCAATTTCATGAAATTGGATTGGATTCAATTTTCCCTAAATTTTGGGCATGACAAATTGGGTAAAATCAATTGAAGCATGATTTGATTAAATTGATTGATTAAGTATGCTTAAATGTTGATGATTAATGATTGATTGGATCAATTTGAAGAAATTGTGTTTGGAACAAATTTCCCCAATTTTGTTATGTTGGCATAAAGTGAAAAATTTGGGTAAACTTGATTTTGAGCATGTTTTTGATGAAATTGGATGATTGAGAATGCTTAAAGTATGTTTAATTTAGGATTGATTGGATCAATTTGTTGAAATTGTGTTTGGAACAAATTTCCCCAAATTGCTTATGTTGGCCGAAATTAAAGAACCCTAAATTTCTTGGTGATTTTGTTTGTTTGATCATTGATGACTTAAAACAATTGGGTAATGTTGTTTTGAAGTTCAATTTGATTGAATTTTGATTTGGAACATTTTTCCCAAATTAAAGTGGCTTGGCCGAATTCAATTGAATTTGAAATTCATTGTGTTTTTTGATTTTAATTCATTGGATGAATTGAATTGATTTGGGAAATGATGATTGTGGATTCAATTGGATTGAAACCGAATCGGATTGGAAAAACCCCTAATTGCCGAGAACGAGAATAAAGTAGCATGTAATGGGTTTGATTTTGTTAAAATTGTGTTGGACACTATTTGTCATTAAAGTGCATGATTAAGTATGCTAATTGATGTTTTAGAAATATTAATTGGGTGGTTAATTGTGTATTACACTTAGGTTAATTAATTATGGAATTTAGAATTTTATAAGTTAATTAATTGGGCTTATTTTTGGAAATTGGGCCTTTAAGGTTGTGATTGGGCTTTTGGGCTTTGTTGTACAAAGTTAGGTTTAGGCCAATTTGGTTGGATCCAATTGGGCCCAAAACCGCATCCATAAAGTCCAATTATGACTTAAAGGACCTTAATTATTTAATTGGGCCTAATGGGCCAAAATTAATTTAAAGGCTTATGGGGTAACTCCCGGATTGGATTTTGGTTATCGGTTTGACCCGAGTTGACCAAAAGTCCACGCCTTAAGAAATTAATTAAAAGCCCATTGGACTTTAATTAAATAAACATTAGATGTTAATTGGGCTTTGAGACCCGTTGCGATTAAATTTGGAATTTAAGTCGTAAAGGTTCATTAAATAAAGTGTAATATTCAATTTGGAATTGAATAGTGAATTAGATTAAATACATGTTAAATTGGATTTAATGTTGTAGTTTAATTTAATTCAAGAATTCGTACTTTGAGTACTTATTCGCAAAACGAGTTTGACTCGAGCAAAAATCAAATCGTTGTTTGAACATTGGATGATCACTAATTATCAGATTAATTAATTGGATTAGATTGATTGATAACATGCTTGTATGAATACATGGTTGCGATGCATGAATAATGTATATCGGATGGATATTAGTCGGGTGGGGCAATTTTGGAAATTGTTGTAATAAATTTGATTTATAAATTGGACCTGCGCATGTCCAGCCTTATCACCTCTATACTCTTTGTATTCTCTTCTCACCTATTCCCCTCAATGTAAATGAGGTTTCTTTAGAAGTGTAGTGTAACGGGTAGAAGTAAATACATGTGCTAGCTTTGGAGAGAGAAAATGAGAGATTTGATCTAGGATCAATGTAAAGTATCCATCCGCATATCATTATTATTTTATTTCATATGCGCTTTATTATGTGTTTAGAATGCATGTTTAAGGGTGTATGATGATGAGACCTTAATAAAGATAATAAATTGGTAGCCAATTGCACGCGAAAAACCCTCGCTCAATATCAAGTGTTTTTCCTTCCATTGAGTGATTCTTACTCAAGATCCGAGATTGGCATTGGGTTGTTGGCCAAAGTCAAGCCCTTTGTCCGTCGAAGATGTGTTTGAATCACGAGAGTTTTGTTCCATATCGGTGTCTTGTCCAAGTTGTGGTTTGTTGGCCAAAGTCAAGACCACTTCTTGTCCATCGACATTGATTACGAAGCTTTCCATGGTCAATGGGTCGCGCTTGACTGGGATCACTAGGTTTGTTGTGCCAAAGCCAAGGCTTAGTTGATTCAGAGGAAAAAGGTTAGGTAATACATTGGATGTATTGGCATATATAAGATATATGTTTAGGATTTGGATATCCGCCTACTGGATCTAGGAATTGGATGAGATCCAATTGATCTTCGAGATCTACCTAGTTAATTATCATACAATTTGTTGGCCAAAGTCAAGATTGTGTGATATTTAACGGGATCCTAGCCCACTAGGAAACACGGTTTCCCGAGTACTCGACAGAGGGTTAGAGGCTCGCCGAAAAATAGGGGGAGGCAAGAATTGAATTTGCAATACTCGTTCAATTACTCGCCATACGCGCTCATTCAAATTATTTCGTCGTTAGATTAAATGTTAGTTGGACTAATATTTAAATTGTTGTTTTAATAATCAGTTGGACTGTTATATTTGTATATATTGGATTATTATATATTGAATTATATTATATTAATCTATATATTTAATTTAATATTCAATTATTATTTAATTTCAGTTTGATTTTATAGTTGGACTATAGTAATCAATGTAATGAGGTTAATTAATTTAGATTATATTTGATTATATAGTTGGACTATTATAATCATTATAATAAATAGTACCACAAATCGTTGATTAAATAGTTGGATATTAGAATCAAGATATAAAAATGAAAGATTAGTGTTTAAGACATAATCCGGGTGGTGAATAAAATGTATTTAAACGAACTTAATTTTCAAATTTGAAAAATAATAAGTTATTTTATTTGATAAAATAACGTATTATGTCTAAGCCCAGAGTTAAGCAAATAGTAGAGCATAATCTTTGGAAGATCATGTAATGATAACTTAAGTGCTTAATCCATTATGTTTGTCATAATTATGTTCACAGCTAGTATTAAAATTGGATTTTAGATACTTAGTGTGGTACATAAAATATATATATTGATGTTCAGAATCTATTTTGAACAGGATACTGACTTCAATTGAGATTTATCTGCGAATTGAAAACGGGACGAAAGTCGCTGTTTTAACCGTAGATATCTGAATTTAGGAACTACCTTCGGGTTAGTACTTAAATTTAGAAACTGTTATAATGTAGCTAGTTTGACTAGAAACATTATCTCTATATCGCGTATAACCCGCTGCGGGTGTACCTTTATATTCTAGAACACTAAAGTGTTTCATTATATAAAGATGATATTGAGATAAACACATTAGATGTGAATAACAGGATTTATATTTTGAATATAAATAATATCTCAAATATATAACATGACAAATAAATAGCTCAAACTGATTTGATCAGTTAAGAAACTTAATTGTGGCATAGTTGTCAGGGACACTGATAAACAAGAATCGTATATCCGCACTTTTGAAGAGCGGATACCAGGACTGATTTGATTCCATTCAAATAAAGTCTACGAATCTAGTCTATTTGGGCAAAGTGCCTAAAACACTATTTACTTGGTAAAAGTGTAATGCCACCGATCTGTTAGCCCTACTTCATAGTGAAGCAAGTGGGCCCATGTCTAGCTAGGCTAGATATGGATATGAATATTTCGTGACCTGTACGGATGTGGCATCGCGTATGGTTATGTGTTTCTTTTGAAACACAAATCGGAAACTTTTAGAGTTTCGACACGAAATAGACAAATAGATCGGCTAAAGTATTAAACCGTCACGGTAAGACCGTAATGAATAATACTTAACAATAAGTTCTAGTATATTTGAAAGAGTATAATATTCTTTCAAATAAGGACTCCCGGAACACGTCAGTTTGATGTTGTGTTCCGAACAGATTAACCGAATTTTGTTAGACATGATAAGGTTAATCACGAGTCGCTCTGAGCTACCATTTCCTTCGACGGATATGCTAAACAGTGCAAGAACTTATTTTGAATAAGGTTCCATAAAATCTGTTTGACAGATATTACATATTAGATATGAACGGGAAAGAAACCGGGTTTCTCATTCCTGATAATTTGGGTATGCTAGGCATATGTTTGGATGATACCAAACTAAAACCCAAATAGGATAAGTGCCAAATGTAGGTCATCCTAGGGATACCATAAGTATTGTACTTATACACCTCACGAGAGAACAATTAGATTGTTGTTCACCATGCGGTTTTCCTGAGAGGAATACTGATATGCAGTGGTAAGTGGGAGGATAGTATAACTCGATGAAAATCGGAGTAATACTAGTCAAGGCACTGAATCTTAATGGAACATGAATAGTTCATCCAGGATGAGACTATTACCATTAATCTTCGAATACACAAGAACCGCGCAGGTCGGACAGAGTCAGAAAACAACCTGGGGTATGGGTTTCTGATCTAACCTCATAAAGATGTGAATCTTATTGAGGAATACCAACTGACTACGTATGAGGAAGTGATACAAGATATCAACTCCCTAATTATGGCAAAGTGTCATGTAATCCGAAATGGATTCCATGTATATCAACCAGTTTGGATACTAGTTGATGTACCACAAGGCATTGTGCCTATTGGTACTTATAGTCTTCTAGGAAGACATACATGGATGACAACATACCAACGTATAAAGCTAGGCTTTAACGGAAAGGTATCGTTATCAACATTGTGTTGATTACGATTCAACCTTTTACCTGTTGCCACGGTAAATCCATTTGGATATGCAGGTTATTCGATCCATGATTGGATTGAAGCAAGCATTAGGTTCTTGGAATTATCGTTTTGATATAATCATAATGGTGTACGATTTAATTCAAAACGAAAATAATTCTATGTGTATATAAGAAGGTTAGTGGGAGCGCACTGATAGTGGCTGTCCTATAAAATAATGATAATACGTCATTTATTGGAAATGATATTCCCATAAAATAAATATCGTCGAAAGCTTGGCTTTCGCAATACTCTCCTAGAAACCGTACATTGAAAAATGTACGAGACCTGGTGTATCATACGCTTTGAGCATATGGATTCACAAACAGGCCAATCCGAGTGATAGTCACTGGATTGATGTTAAGAACATCCGTTAGTATCTTAGAGAACTAAGGATGCTGTCTTAGTCTATGGAGAAGGAGAACTTGAAGTGACTGGGGTCACTGTAGCAAGTTTCCTATAACCGATAAAGACGACTAAAAGTCGCAAACGGTGCTATATAGTTTGAATAACGGTAAAGTGAGCTGGAAATCTTCCAAGCAAGATACTGTTACCGAATAAACAACAAATGCGGGTTGTTGTTGCAGCTGAAGCAACAATAGAAGTTATTTGGGTCAATACAAATCTAATTAGATTAGATATAGTTCTGTTAGCAGCTGAGCTAGGCGTCAGCACAGGCTAAAGAATTAATGGTCTCATCAACGATCCAGATACATACTTAGATACTCATCTGATTCATTCGGATCATACATCGTGGCGATGTGATGATCGAATAAATCGCATCAAGATGATAATCATGCAAATCCGCTGACGAAAGCATTTCTCAGCAGTTTGAGCCAACCGTACATAGTTCGGGTGTTAGACACTCGAGTGACTGGCTATAGGCCAAGTGGGAGATTGTTGGACAAAATGACCCATAGCGTCACTATTTGTACAGATCACGGTGTTGTTGTACAAATTAACTATGTGACAAAGGAGATTGTACTCTCATCATTTGTGATTAGATCACCTTAGATATATAAATGAAGAGAGGTCCCTATGATTAGTTCCTGGACTGAGAATGATATGAGACAGTATCAGTCCCCAAAGTTTAATCATTAAATATCCCTAGCCGGAGTATTATCGAGACTGGACATCGATAATGCGGAATAGGCTAGTATTGCACTTGTGCGCGTTGTGAGGGCACAACGGCATAGTTCTCATATATATAAGTATTGGATACTTATGCAAGTGCGATAGGAGGTCGTGTTTCACCGATGGTACGGGAAACAGCTTCGCTCTGGATAGACCCATCGGAATCCCATTGGTATTATGACTATGTGTCTATGGAGGCCGAAATCAAGGTAGGTGTGTATAGTCTTAACCTGAGACTTACATCGCTAATACTTACGATAATCGATAGACTTTGGTCTTGGTGGTACAGGGCTTTAACCGGTTCTGCGTACACCACTTCTGGGTTTATCAGAGAGTCGTAGTGTATTGGGGTGTGTGATGTCAAGACGGAAGTATCACTCTAGTCATAGTGGAGATGATGTCACGCAGGATACGGTATTAGTGCTCTTAAGTGCTGGCCGGCCATCGGGATATTATGACAAGGTCATGTATATCCGATTATAGAGACTAGTTACCAGACATCCGACATGTGCTTCGGACGGGGCAGACACTTATCCAGCCCCAGCCCTAGCACGTGACTATCCGATACTGGGCTGATATACACAATACTACGGTATACTACGCTTGATACAGATCTATATATTCCTGTAAGAATATTTCTGGAGAATTGGGTAGGCATGGCGCTTTGCTAGAAGCCAACCTTGTCTTGTAAATCGGTATAAACGTAGTACGAGGTACTTACGTGTTCGGATAGTCCGACGACCGTATTTACTGCCAACATATCCGGAGATCTCATGGGTCGCTTCCCGAAGATTCACCGATGACGTATGACTCGCACTTAATTAATCTGGGATTAATTAGAAGAGAGAGAAAATTAATCTGGGATTAATCACGGAGATATTTTATCTGGGATAAAATATTAATTAAAGAGAGAGAACGATTAATTTGGAATTAATCGATAAAATAATATATTTGATGTATTATTAGAAATTGGATTTCGACGCGGAATTAAAATTAGATTTTAATTCGGGCGAAAAATTAATTTAGAATTAATTCGTTAGCGACGTGAATAGTGATTTCGCTAGGCGTAATCATTTAATTACGACGCGACGGAAAATTCATTAATTTGGAATTAGCGAACCCGAGCCCGGGATTATTTGCGAGCGCATTCGCATTTCGAATTCGAGTGCGGCACGCAAGTCAAATCGTGCGTCAAATCGCTAGTCACATCAAGCGTCAAATCAAATGTCACTTTGAGTGATGTGACATGTTGTCACTTGATTTGAGTGATTGATGTGGTTGTGAAAAGGCATTAATGGGCTTTTGCTTTTTGACTTTTTGTAAATGAAAAATGCTTTTATTTATTTGTTTTTGTTTTTGGAAAATGAAATAAATATATAAAGCATTTTTTCTTTATTTTCTCTCTCTCTCAATCGGTTTCTATGAAACCTTTTTCCCTCCTCTTTCTCTCTTCTCCCTCTCACGCTTCAAGCCGATTTCTTCTCCAAAAATTCTGGTTTGACCGAATCAGTGAGAAGCAAAGAAGAAGGAGTAGTGCTAGCACACACATGGGTTATACATAGGTGATAGAGAAACGAATTTATGAGCTTGGAATTGTTTGGAAGCTTGAAGCTTGGAGCTTCAATGGTGTTCATCAATGGCCGATCATGGGGGAGACAATAACCAGTGAAACCGAGCAGCCCACTGCATGAGGAAGCCACTGCCGAGCTCGAGCTTGGAGGGAGGCAGAAAACGATCTTGTTCTTCGCATCTCAAACCGTTCAATGTGAGTTATGTTTCCGCCTTACTCCTTTGATGTGTTCATACGAATTTTATGCTTGATTTCATGATTCTTGGGACCTATATTAGAACTCAACACTCTTCTGGGTATATTGAGAATCGTAGTGTATTGGGTGTGATTTCAAGATGGAAGTATCACTCCACTCATAGTGGAGATGATGATCACGTAGGATACGAAACTGGTGCTCTTATATGCTGCAGCTATCGGGATAATATGACTAGGTCATGCTTATCCGATTATAGAGACTAGTTACTAGAGATCCGATATGTGCTTCGTACGGGACAGACACAATTCTAGCCCCAGGCCTAGCATGTGACATCTGATACTGGATCACAATACGCTATACTACGTATACTACGCCTGATATAGATTACATATTCCTTTAAGAATATTTCTGGAGAATTGGGTAGGCACGGTGCTTTGCTAGAAGCCAACCATGTCTTGTAAATCGGTAAAAACATAATATTAGGTACGTACGTGTTCGGATAGTCCAACGACCGAATTTACTGCCAACATATCCGGGGATCTCATGGGTCGGTTCCCGAAGATTCACCGATGACGTATGACTCGAACATAATTAATCTGGGATTAATTATTAGAGAGAGAAAATTAATCTGGGATTAATTACGGAGATATTTTATCTGGGATAAAATATTATTTAAAGAGAGAGAACGATTAATTTGGAATTAATCGATAAAATAATATATTCGATATATTAAACAAAATTAGATTTCGACGCGGAATTAAAATTAGATTTTAATTCGGGCAAACGAGTTAATTTAGAATTAATTCGCTAGCGACGTGAATAGTAATTTTGCTAGGCATAAATATTTAATTAAATTTGATTTAATTACGTCGCAATGGAAAATTCGTTAATTCGGAATTAGCGAACCCGAGCCTGGGAGTGTTTGCGGGACCCCTCGCATTTTGAATCAAGTGGGGCCAACAAGTCACATCACGTGTCACATCATTAGTCATTCATGTGATGGGTGTCTTGTCACCTTTTTGGTGATTAACAACTTGTCAATTTTTGAATGATGGAAGTAGATGGAAGGCTTTAATGCCTTGTACCTTTTTGACTTTGGTTTTTGGTATTAGATTTTAGAAATCCAAGAACACAAAAACCAACTCATCTTCTTCTCTCCCTATCTCCCTTATTCGGCCATGAAGCCAAAATTTCTCTCTCAATTTTTCTCTCAATGCCGAGAGTCACAAGGAGCAAAGAAAGGATTTGTGGCAAATTTTTCCAAGTGCTAACACACTAAAGAGTCATCCAAATGTGATAGGGAAACAAACCCTTGAGCATGGAATCTCAAATCAAAGCTTGGAGCTTGAAGAACACAAATGGAGCACAAAGAGGGGCAAAGCCGAGAGCTTCAAGGAATGAGCAAAAAATTTTTGTGTTCGACGCATCGCAAATCCGTTCATTGTAAGTATGATTCCGCCATACTTCTTTATAGTATTCACATATTTTCATTGCTTGAATGATCTTGGGACTATAGTAGAAACCCAACAATAACCGACTTAGGGGGTAAAAGGATGGGTATTTTGGTCATTTGGTCAATTAATCTAATTAATTAATAATAATATCCTTTAAGTTAACAAATCCAATTTGTAAACTTTAAGCTTAATAAAATAATGCCAAATGTAACCAATAATAATCAAACATATTGCATAACATTTATGTAATATTGAAATAATTTAATTATCTAGATATTTAACATTTAAACACCTAAATAATTAATTAATACGATTATTATTATATATGTATTTTTATTTACATTAAATAACAAATACATATATTAATGGCTTGTGTCAAAATCTCATTTGACAAATAATTAATTTGTATCAAATCAAATCTTGTGTCAAATACAAATACATATTAATTATTAATTGACCGAAATGCCCCTAATGCATGTATTTACATTTAACCAATTAAACGATTCGAATTAACTCATTTAATCCGGTGAAGTATTATGAATAATCTGTATTATTCATAACGCGTTGCCCAAGTGCTCAACGAGTACACTTCATATTGTGGGACTCTCTAAGTTTAGATTTATCCATCACGGAATCTAATTTCGTGTCCATAATTCACCCACTCATGAATTATGACGACCACGGATAATCTCGCTAAACTATGCAAGTCGAGGTCATTGCATACGTATAATTCCTCCGTCATAGACTATCCATATTATACCTGAGATATAGATAAGAACGTCAAATCCTTAAGGTATGATATAGTCAACTTTCAAATTAACGATATCTAAATAACACTCAGAACTCGCTTCTGAAGTTATACCACAGCCATAGATTTACTAGATCGCAAACACGTGTAGGATACCTATGCCATGAACACAGGACTGACAGATTCTATCTTGATACGCACTGGATATCATGAGCATCAGTCCACACCCAACGAACATGCGGAGGTCTGATCTAAATAGATCGGTGACATGACTTCCATCAAAGTGTGGAGGATAACTCATATATCCACTGTGGTATCTCAAGTCTAAGGACCACTATGCTCGCTCAACTTGAGAAGATTCCTATTGACGCTGGTGTACAATCTATTAGGAAATCCTCAGTGAGTCGTTCAGTATTTATCAAATAAACACCTACATGTCTATACTATAAGGGTTTTTAAGGGGAGTACGGTAATGCAGCGGAATCGCGGAAAATCAAAATTTTCCGATTTCAAATTTTTTCTTGGATCAATTAAATAAACTTATTTATTTAATTACTCAATTATCAAATTCGGAAAAATTACACAAGAAACCAAATTTCTTGGTAATTGTCGAATTGCCCTACAACTTTGTAAATTGATCATTTTAGTCCTAAAATTGTCAAATATAATTTTGGATGATTCTAAATCATTTCTAAAATGATTTCCAACATGTCCAACATGTCAAAATCAGATTGAAACAAAATCCCCAATTTTTAGCTAATTGCCGAAACCACCCATAATTTTTCAGTTGTTGCAATTTGGTCATTTTATGTTCAAAACATGTCAAGATCAAATCCAATCAACCCAAAAATTAATATACATCATATAACACACCATAATACATCACATATATAAAAATCCTCAAATTTGGAAAGGGTTAAGAACCTAATTTTACAATTTCTTCAAATTGACAAATCTTACCAAATCTTTTAAATCACTCACTTTAATTCATTCTTTACCACACCAAACAAGTCTCACTGTCATGAAACAACTCAAGAAAAATTCTAGGTCATCAATGAGTGGCTTAGCAACTCTAGAATGAGAACTTGATTATCAAATAATCAAAAGAGAGCTTATGAAATCATTTCAAGCTCACTTAGAAACCATACATGCATACATCTTTCATTCAAGTTCACAACCAATTAAAACAAAAACTATAAGTGTAGAGACAACATCATAGCAACACATATTTAAGCTAAGCATGTTAGAAATATTTTCTATATTGAAGACTTTAAAGAAAAACTTACAAAACTCAAAGATTTCCAAACTTTCTTCTTTGCCTTCAAATATTTTTCTCTCAACTCTTTTATGTTTATTTTGGTAACTTATGAACCCTTAACTTAATGAAATGAAACAAAATAATATATACCTCACCCAATTAAGCCTTGGCCGAAAATTGGTAAGGAAATATAAATATCTAGATTTTTTTATTTCATTAAAAGTTTGCTATATCAACTTGCAATTTTGATCATTACAACTTTAATGAAAAATTCAACAAGTCAACAAAAGCAACTCAAGTCATTTCCTAAAATATCAAAACTTAAGATATTTATATTTTTAATTAATTTAATTATTTAACAATTAAATAATTAAATAATTATTTAAATAAAAATATTTTAAATATATGTATAATATTTACTTTAAATATCCAAATATATATATATTTATGATATATGTCAAATATCACAATTTGACATTTAATTAATGTGTATTTAACAAAATCTATCATTAATTACAAATACACAATAATTAGGAAATGACTATTAGGTCTATTCGTATGTATTTTTCGTTTAACCTTTAAACGACTTATAAATAATCAGTATTATTCATTAAAGTTGCCCTAGTGCTCTACGAGTATATTTCACTAGTGAGACTCTCTAGATTCAGACATATTCGTCACGAAATCCAATTTCGTGTCCATAATTTACCCACCCGTAAATTATGACGACCACAGATAAACTAGTTGAATCATAAAGGTCGAGGTCATTGCATACGTATAATCCCTCCGTTACAGGTATCCGAATTATCCCAGAGATATAGATATAAACGTCAAATCTCTATAGGTATAATCCGGTCGACGTTTCTATTAGCAATCTCTATGTAACATTCGGAACTCACTTCCGAAGTATACTATGGCCATAGATTTAACAGATTGCTAATCACATTTAGACTATCTATGGTCTATACACAGAATTGACAGATCCTATCTTGATACACACAGGATATCCAGAGGATTGGTCCATACCCAACGAACAGGTGGAGATCTGATCTAAATAGATCAGTGACGTGACTGTCATCTAAGTGTGGAGGATGTCTCATACATCCACAGTGGTATCTCAAGTCGAAGGACCATTATGCTACTCAACCCGAGAAGATTCTTATTGATGTTGGTGTACCATTCATTAAGAATCTTCGGTGAGTCATTCAATGTTTATCGACTATAAACACCTACACGTCTATACGAGTCTCCCAAGACTCATGGTTCATTGGGATAAAACATCAGACCAAGTCTCGATATACGACATGTACTGGTCTCAACGGATTTAACTAACCGACCCGTGTTAGTAAATCTTGACCAGGAACTTTATTTGATAATATATTTCTAGTAGTGACACTTCCCAATGTCAATTACAAACTACTTTGTAACTGCGCACTACATTATATACTATCGGGTCTTTGTCTAATATATAGATATCACAAAATCAGATTTAGTTTCAATCTAATAGTAATTAGATCGAATACGTATATAAAAACAAGAGGTGCAACCACTAAGAAAGTAATATTATGGAAAAAGTGGATTTTCGTATTCATGAATCAGACATAAATACGGTCCGGATTGGCGTTTTGAGCACCAACCCCAACAATTTCTCTCACTTGCTCTAGTGTCAATTCACGGTATCATATACATATCTCAATGTGTATCGTATGCATATGGCCCTCAAGAGATCACCTAGCGCTCAAGAGGTAGGCAATAAGAAGTAGGTCCGCTATGACATATTGAGTTTGTCCAACAAACCCAATTATTTCCTTAGCAAAAATCAATCATATTTTTTAGAACCTAAGTTATACATTAATATGACTCAAATGCGACATCAATATTTTGCTACAGCTACTGAGTTGTCCAAGTATTTGTGGATCAAATCATAAATACTATATAGACAACCGCAATGACAATACTAATGTGAAAACTTCTAATTTATAAGGTCACTATGTAACTTCATAAGTCAATACTTCATAAGTTGCATCTAATTCCACTCACAAAGTAGAATCCTCTGTGACACTCTCACTGCATCTTTTCTGATTCTTTACGACGTAGACTGTCTAACGTCATAATCAGACTCAAAAACTAATATGTCCCAAACAGTTGCAGACTGTATGCTCCATGAATTAGAAACTCGTTCTTAATATCTCAAAGATCACAAAGAACATGTTTCAAGATCCATCCTATGGTATATAGGGTATCAAAATAACTCATAACGATTACGATTAAATCGATATCTTTAATCGTACATAATAAAGTATTCATTATGTCAACATCACATGATACATAAGATTGATTAGACATTCTAATCAATATCTCTTTCAAGAAAGGAATCATCCTTTACGAAAGATGAATACTATATATAAGACAGACACTAACTGTCAAACAGTTATACTAACTGTCATACAGTTAGCCTCGTTGTGTCTTTTATTAGATCATATCTAATGCACGACTAATAAGAGTATCTCACAAGCCTCTTAGTTTTATATCTTATATAAAACTTTATATTAAATATAACAGAGACTACTCCCACTACTTTCACGGAGTAAAGAAGACTTAGGTAAATATTTTACATCACAAACATCTCATTATTATCATAATAATGATAATGTCGTTGGGATATATAACACTAGAAAGAAATTTGTACGCTCTCACTAACCCTTTTATCACAAATGTACTCTTTATACTTTGATAAAATCAGACAATCTGACTGATATCAAAATTAGAGAACACGAATTTCCGGAAGGCTCACCCAAGTCTACAACAGGCTTTATAAGCTAGTATACCAAACTGAAATCTCAGCAGAACACAAACTCTAGGGCCATTCCAGAATGAACTCTTCAAACAAAGAAATCACAACTGATCTCTTATCCGAAGAAGCCATTCAAAAACGCCATTTTGTATTCTTTAGCTAAAATACACAATTTAATACCAACATTAACCAACAGATCTTAAATTGTTCAATCAGTGCGACTAGAGACAAGTTTTCTCAGAATATACAATAGATTGCTGAGTATAACATTTCTCACTGTCATACTGTAATGGTCAAACATTTAATTAGCTCACATTACTTTTTCTGCGCAAACCACTAACATAATTTACGAACTATTCATAATGAAAGCTTAATCAAGTTCAAAACTTGATCGTAGTAAGCTATGAACAATCTTAGATCTATGGTTCATTGGTAATTTCCAAAATCGATATCAAATATCGCTCCCACTATAAGTTATATGATAATTTTCTTTGATAAGAAAACAATAGAACCATTAAGTATCAATTACTCGTAAATGATTCTAACATCCTATTGGACTTATATGGAAGATGTCTAAGGGTTGTTTCATCTTATTAATTACCTAGTTCCAATTATAGTTTATCATTCTCACATTTGACTTCAATAAGTCAAGTCTTTTCTACAGTGGTTAACATCAGATGTTACACACCAAATAATATAACAATTTTATTACTTAGGATTGTAGGAAAGATATTCTATCAAACAGAATACAATATTCTATCAAATAGAATACAATATTTTATAAAATAGAATAAATGATAAACTTTTACTTATACCTCCAAGGTTCAAGGCCTTTTAATTATATAACCATTATACAAAAGAAAGATTCAAATCTAAAACTTTTCAAGATTCGAATTTTTCTACCTATACATATCATATACGCAACTGTAGAAACTAATGAAACATTAATTAAAATGATGAATTAGTGTTATTGGATCATATCCCCAAGAGAATTGAAGTATATTTCATAAAAGTTGCCCTATTGCTCTACGAGTATATTTCACTAGTGAGACTCTCTAGATTCAGGCATATCTGTCACGAAATCCAATTTCGTGTCCATAATTTACCCACCCGTAAATTATGACGACCACATATAAACTAGCTGAATCATACAGGTCGAGGTCATTGCATACATATAATCCCTCTGTCACAGGTATCCGGATTATCCCAGAGATATAGATATAAACGTCAAATCTCTATAGGTATAATCACGTCGACGTTTCTACTAGTAATCTCTAAATAACATTTGGAACTCACTTCCGAAGTATACTATGGCCATAGATTTAACAGATTGCTAATCACATTTAGACTACCTATACTCTGTACACAGAACTGACGGATCTTATCTTGATACACATAAGATATCCTGAGGATCGGTCCACACCCAATGAACATGCGGAGGTTTGATCTAAATAGATCGGTGACATGACTGTCATCTAAGCGTGGATGATGTCTCATACATCCACAGTGGTATCTCAAGTCGAAGGACCACTTTGCTACTCAACCCGAGAAGATTCTTATTGACATTGGTGTACCATCTATTAAGAATATTCGGTGAGTCGTTCAGTGTTTATCCACTATAAACACCTACACTTCTATACGAGTCTCCCAAGACTCATGGTTCATTGGGATAAACCATCGGACCAAGTCTCGATATACGATATGTACTGGTCTCAACGGATTTAACTAACCGACCCATTTTAGTAAATCTTGATCAGGAACTTTATTTGATAATAAATTTCTTGTAGTGACACTTCCTAATGTCAATTACAAACTACTTTGTAATTGCGCACTACATTATATATTATCGGGTATTTGTCTAATATATACATATCACTAAATTAGATTTAGTTTTAATCTAATAGTAATTAGATCGAATACGTATATAAAAACAGGTGGTGCAACCACTAAGAAAGTAATATTATGGAAAAATAGGATTTTCGTATTCATGAATCAGACATAAATACGGTCTGGATTGGCGCTCTTAGCACCAACCCCAACATATACGAGTCTCCTGAGACTCATGGTTCATTGGGATAAACCATCTGACCAAGTAACGATATACGACATGTACTGGTCTCAGCAGATTTTACTAACCGACCCGTGTTAGTAAATCTTGACCATGAACTTTATTTAAGGACATACAAATTATAGTGACGCTTCCCAATGTCAATTAAAAACTACGTTATAATTGCGCACTACATTGTAAATCCTAGATTCTTTATCTAATATACATGTATCACTAAATCAGATTTAGTTTCAATCTAATCGTAACTAGATCGAATATGTATATAAAAGATATGAGGTGGTACCATTAAATAAGTAATATTATGGAAAAAAGATTGTTCATATTCATGAATCAGACATAAATACGATCCGGATTGGCACTCTGAGCACTAACCCTAACAATTTCTCCCACTTGCTCTAGTGCCAATCCACGGTATCATATACACATCTACATGTGTATCACATACTCATGGCCCTCCAGAGCTCACCTAGCACTCAAGAGGTAGGCAACAAGAACTATATCCGCCATAACAAATTGAGTTTGTCCAACATACCCAATCGTTTCCCTTAACCATCGTCATTCATATTTTGTAGCACCCAAGTTCTACATCAATATGACTCAGATGCGATATCAATATTGTGCTACAACTACTGAGTTGTCTATGTATTTAGGGATCAAATCCAAATACTATGCAGACAACCACAAACATAATACTAATATCAAAACTTCTAGTCTGTGAGATCACTATGCAACTTCATACGTCAATACTTCATAAGTTACTACTAATTCTACTAATTCAGTAGAATCATCTGTGACACTCCCACTTCATCTTTTCTGACTTTATATGACGTAGACCATGTAACGTCATAATTAGACTAAAAACTAATCTGACCCTAATGGTTGCAGACTATATTTTCCATGAAAAAGAAACTCGTTTTTAATATCTCCAAGATAACAAAGTGTAACATTCCGCTACTGGAGATGCTACCAGTAGGCAATAGGATGTCCTATCACCATAAACCTCTAACTAACTCTCATGCAAGACTCATAACTATTCAATGCAATGCAGTCAATAGGGCCCAAATACTTATATGATGCTGAAATGATGAACTCAGGACATAATACGATTGAGGCTCCATGCCCGAAAATGCATATATACAAATTTTTTTACAACTTAACCTATACACACTTGAAATCTTTTCAACTATATTTATATTCCCAAGACCTGGTGACTGGCTGACTGCAACTCTGCTATCCAGCTTCTCAACCTCTGATGCATGTGGTCGACTGATCTGGTCACCAAC
The DNA here is from genome assembly GCA_019454045.1 of Zanthoxylum bungeanum. Taxonomy (NCBI): domain Eukaryota; kingdom Viridiplantae; phylum Streptophyta; class Magnoliopsida; order Sapindales; family Rutaceae; genus Zanthoxylum; species Zanthoxylum bungeanum. The sequence goes on along the minus strand of SKCR01021693.1, from coordinate 99,744 downwards.
CTGCAAAACTCAAACACTGTTGTATAGTGAGTCATAAGACTTAGTAAGTAACTATGCTCATACCTTGAGCTGCAAACACACATAAAATCTGAATTCCGTTTCCGTGTTAATCCGAGTTGCCTATGTGACCATGCAATTATGTATTAGGCCTGAGCTAATTATCTATTTCTTATCCATTTACAAACATATTACTTGTTACTGACCCTTTTATCTAATCATTCACATACTTTAAATTCTGTTTATCGTTTATAGTTTTAAACATATTAATATATATAGCTCAAGTCAATATATACCTGTTAACCATGCCAACCCAATCATGCTTTCATTGCGCTACTCTGATATCATTTTTCCTTACTGTACACTCGATGCTAATCAAGATTAGGCATGTAATAAAACATTATTACTTTCACTTTCTTGAAATATCATCAAATCGGTATAATACAATACTCTTTCTATCAACATTTAACACACCATTATCAACCTTGCATACGTAAATATAATCATATTATCATGCACTAGTGTTTTACAAAATGTTCCTTCGGGGTAACCATTCGACACATACAATCATTAATCATATATATATGCATCTAAATGTAATCAAACTATAATGCATTAACATCAACTATATGCATCTCAGATGATTCCTAGAATATATGATTTATGTGCATGATTTATAAACTATACTCCACTTTTACATGTTATGCTTTTAGAAAATGGTTTTTGAAAACTTTCTGAAAATTCTTTTCTAAAAACTCATTTCTGAAAATTCTTTGTTGAATACTTTACTTCTATTTTTCTTTATGGAAAACCCTTTGTCAAATTTTATAAAACTTGTCTGAAAACTAATAAACTCAAATCATAATACGGGCATCTTGTACCTCAGTGAAAATATGGTGTCCAGGGGCGTTATGTATCGCCGTCCCTCTGAATGCACCTCTATGCCCAGGAAACGAATCAACTAGACGTGTCCGGGAATACTCAACCGGGTCTCTAAAACTGGTGGTCTTGGGGTGTTACGTATCGCCGTCCCCCAAGCCACAAAGCTAGAACTGGGGGTGCGGATCTATGCTACCACCCAAGCTCTGAACTATAGTCTAGGTACACGAATCTATGTCGTCATCCTGTCTCTGAACTATCCATGTGCACAGGCTCATCTGTATCCGTCAATTCCATAGTATCCAGCTGAAATGGGTTTTTACCCCACTCTCGAGAAAATCTATAAAACATCACTTTTTAAAAACATCAAAAACTTTTCTTGAAACACTTTTAAATCTCAAATTCACTCTTAACTTCTTTATCATTTTGTGAAAATCATAAGACACATATATGCGTACTTATTTCTTATGTTTTCACTTACCCTTGCCATGCTTTTTTATATACTTATCTTCATGTTGGCATACATTTACATGCATATGTTCATGCATACCTATAAATTAATGACATGTGAATCCTACTCTTTTCATGCTTTCATATTTAACTATCTTATGTTCTGTATACTTACTCTATCCATAATATACTTTGCATGCAGCAACCAAGTTCATTTACATTATAAATTGTCACAACCTTATAAACGTATGCAGTCTAATGTGTCTTTTACACACATAATATCATATATTCATACTCAAACTATTAAGCTTTATCATTATAAAAAAATTCATATACAACTTACTCATATCATTACTCACACATCTCAATATTCATATAACATATTACACTATTCATATATATAATTATATGTTAATTTATCATCGCATATTCTCACAAACGCGAAAACATATGTTTATACTTAATCAAACGCTTATATACTTATATGAACAATCATACTTTACCATCTTATACGGCTATATATATTAACACTTTCACAATTCTTAATCCATTGCTATTATGACTCAATTCGCATATAATCAATACAATTATCAAATTCATAACTTACATACTACACTTCACATTCATAAACTATAAACATTGCCAAATAAACATTCCATATTTTGTCATATCATGCTGTTACCTAAACCTGCATTCATACTCAATAATCGAATTTACTTGGCTAATTTCTCCAATATGTTCATTATGTGTTATTATTCCAATTTCCATGTTTCATACTTACACTCACATGTGAAACTCTACTATTATACCATTTTATGCATATATAAATTACAAATTCTTAACTTATTTACCATGTTGAATTTCTAATGTGCAGATACACATACACAGTTATTTTCATCTTCTTTTAAGACCATTTAAATTGTATCGAGACCTATAGTATACATAAACTATTCATTCACTTGTTCGTATAACCATGCTTCACTTAAAATCTCATGTTCATCATGTAAAATTACTCAACCATTTTCACAGCTATAAACCTATACATAACTAATTCAATCACTTGTTCTTAACGTTATTGGTTGTATTCAATTACAACGTCCATTTATTTTTTTGATTTCGTCTTTCTATCTTATCCCTCTTCCTATTTAATTATCCTATTATTCTAAAATACTTTTACAATAACATCCAACTCCAAGTAAAACTAATCCTAATACTATTGTTTCTCCTGTCACCACTATCATTACTTCGGCTCACGCCACTGCCACCATATTTCGCACCACTATCGCAATCTTAGTTTCATATTTTATTTGCACAAAAATACATAAATATTTCATTACTTACTTATTAAAATTCCAATTTAACCATTTAATAAACTTATACCCTAACTTCAGAAATTCCAAAATTCTAGGGTTATTGCCGATTTCCACCATATCTTATAATTTCTTTAATCCTAAAAATTTCTTCTAATTTCATGCTAAATACCAAATCTAGATTACTTTTAACATATTTTTATCTCATTATCAAGTCCAATTTCAAAATTCAATCCAAATCCCAAATGACAAAAATAATGAAACTCAAGGAAATCATAGCCATAGTATACTTACTGGACTCTCATCTTCTTCTGCTCTCGGTTGAGGCACTGAGGACGCACCGAGGGTTCACCGGTGGCAAGATACAAGACTGGATGTGGCCAGAATTTGTCATCTCCCTCTCTCTCATTCTCTCGGTCTTCTCCCTCTCTCTCAGTCTTTCTCTTCTCTCTCTCTCCCTCTCTCTTTCTTTCAGTCTTCTTCCTCTCTCTCGATCTTTCTCTTCTCTTTCTCTTTCTCTCGGTCTTCTTCCTCTCTCTCGATCTTTCTTTTCTCTGCGTGTGTGTCTGTTAAACAAGTGTGTGTGTGTGTTTAATGAGTGCGTGTGTGTATTACATGTGTGTGTGTGTATATAATCCATATGTGTGTTAATTAAGTGTGTGTGTGTGTGCGTGTAGAATTATCTAGGATTATTTATTTATTTTTACTAATTTGGTAATTTACAATCTCACATTTCAAATTTAATTTAATATAAACTTATAATTAATTTCATGAAAAAGTTCCCATTTTATTGAAAAAAGATAAACCTCGCGTTCGGATTCGGTCTCACGTGCGAAAAATAAAATTCACGCTAACACTCTAAAACAACCCGAGATGTTACTTTCACCCCTCCCTATATAGGATTCGTCCTCGAATCCTGACCTGGGCATACTGAAACCAAACAACAAGAAAATTCTGATATGGTCTAAGCAAAAAATATATTTACTGAGATCGTCGAAAAGCCAGCAGCTGCAGTCACCGACACTCTATAACATTGGCTCTGATACCATCTTTGTAACATCCCGATACTGGAGATGCTACCGGCAGGTAATAGGCTGTCGTATCACCATTAGCCTCTAACTAACTCTCATGCAAGACTCATAACTATTCAATGCAATGCAGTCTATAGGGTCCAAATACTTATATGATGCTAAAATGATGAACTCATGACATAGTACGATTGGGGATCCATGCCCGAAAATGCATATATACAAAAAAAATTTACAACTTAACCTATACACACTTGAACTATTTATAACTATATTTATATTCCCAAGACCTGGTGACTGGCCGACTACAACTCTGTTATCCGGCTTCTCAACCTCTGATGCCTGTGGTTGACCGATCTGGTCGCCAACCTGCAAAACTAAAACACTGTTGTATAGTGAGTCATAAGACTCAGTAAGTAACTATGCTCATACCTTGAGCTGTAAACACACATAAAATCTGAATTTTTGTTTCCGTGTTAATCTGAGTTGCCTATGTGACCATGCAATTATGTATTAGGTCTGAGCTAACTATCTATTTCTAATCCAATTACAAACATATTACTTGTTAATGACCATTTAATCTGATCATTCACATACTTTAAATTCTGTTTATCGTTCAAAGTTTTAAACATCTTAATATATATAGCTCAAGTCTCTATATCACTGTCAACAATGCCAAAAACCCAATCATGCTTTCACTGCGCTACTCTGATATCATTTTTCCTTCCTGTACACTCGATGCTAATCTAGATTAGGCATTTAATAAAACTTTATTACTTTCACTTTCTTGAAATATCATCAAATCGGTATAATACAATACTCTTTCTACCAACATTTAACAAACCATTATCAGCCTTGCATATGTAAATATAATCATATTATCATGCACTAGTGTTTTACAAAATGTTCCTTCTGTGTAACCATTCGACACATATAATCATTAATTATATATATATGCATCTAAAAGTAATCAAACTATAATGCATTAACATCAACTATATGCATCTCAGATGATTGCTAGAATATATGATTTATGTGCATGATTTGTAAACTATACTCAACTTTAACATGCTATGCTTTTAGAAAATACTTTTTGAAAACTTTCTGAAAATTCTTTTCTGAAAATTCCTTTCTGAAAATTCTTTGTTGAAAACCTTACTTCTCTTTTTCTTTCTGGAAAAACTCATTCTCAACTTTTATAAAACTTGTCTGAAAACTAATAAACTCAAATCATAATATGGGCATCTTGTACCGAAGTGAAAATCTGGTGTCCAGGGGCGTTATGTATCGCCGTCCCCCTGAATGCACCTCTACGCCTATGAACCGACTCAACTGGACGTGTCCGGGAATACTCAACCGGGTCTCTAAAACTGGTGGTATTGGGGCGTTACGTATCGCCGTCCCCTAAGCCACAAAGCTAGAACTGGGGGTGCGGATCTATGCTACCACCCAAGCTCTGACCTATAGTCTAGGTACACGAACCTATGCCGTCATCCTGTCTCTGAACTATCCATGTGCACAGGCTCATCTGTATCCGTCAAATTCATAGTATCCAGCTGGAATGGGTTTTTACCCCACTCTCGAGAAAATCTATAAAACATCACTTTTTAAAAACATCAAAAACTTTTCTTGAAACACTTTTAAATCTCAAATTCACTCTTAACTTCTTTATCATTTTCTGAAAATCATAAGACACATATATGCGTACTTATTTCTTATGTTTTCACTTACCCTTGCTATGCTTTTTTATATACTTATCTTTATGTTGGCATACATTTACATGCATATGTTGATGCATACCTATAAATTAATGACATGTGAATCCTACTCTTTTCATGCTTTCATCTTTAACTATCTTATGTTCTGTATACTTACTCTATCCATAATATACTTTGCATGCAGCAACCAAGTTCACTTACATTATAAATTGTCACAACCTTATAAATGTATGCAGTCTAATGTGTCTTTTACACATATAATATCATATATTCATACTCAAACTATTAACCTTTATCATTATAAAAACATTCATATACAACTTGCTCATATCATTACTCACACATCTCAATATTCATATAACATATTACACTATTCATATATATAATTATATGTTAATTTATCATCGCATATTCTCACAAACGCCAAAATATATGTTTATACTTAATCAAACGCTTATATACTTATATGAACAATCGTACTTTACCATCTCATAAGGCTATATACATTAACACTTTCACAATTCTTAATCCATTGCTATTATGACTCAATTCTCATGTCATCAATACCATTACCAAATTCATAACTTACATACCTGTAGGACACAGAAATCGGGGACGCTGTTCCAGGCTCGCGGCCCGGTCGGGAGTGCGGAGTAGCCCGCGAGGGACTAAACCTGAGAAATAAAATGGAGTCGCCACCCAGTGTGAATTGGGAAATGATTTAAGGCCGCACTCACCTCTCGCAAGGGAAGACCTCAAACCGTTGGGTTCGGAACGGTCCCTTACTAATGCCACTTGTAATGAATGGATTTATGCGATAATATAACCAAGTCTACGCAACATGCACATGCAAGAATAACCTATGTCTAAGTTCGTATACAACCTATATCTATGTTCGCATGCATAAAAGTAAATTGAAATAACAGTAAGCACTCAATCTCATGAACTCATGAAATTAATAAATGCGGAAATATAAAGCAACAATAAACGTAAATTAAATGCGAAATAATAAAAGACTAATAATATGAAATAAATGCGGAACAATAAATATATGACCAAAGTATTTGGCCGTTTTCAATGTAGGACTTCGCATACCTGGTTGGACGTATTCCACATCCAACCAAGCATGCCGTTTCCAGGACGACAAAATAAAATATGACAAAGGGTGCCCTCAGGTCTTACCTTTTAAGTCGCTTCTCGGGAGTGCGTTGGGATGTCACCGGAAGGGTTAATTCTCCGTAACGTTTCTGGTTCACTGGTTCGATATTTTCCCTCGCTGTTCCGCTGTTTTGTCTCGATTTCTTCACTGTTTTGGAACGACTTTGCTGCTGTTTTCTCTGGACTATTTTAGGGTTATTAGCTCACGGTTTTGGGTGTGATTTAGGGATTATTTTAGGTATTTTTGAGACTATTTTCAGGGCTGGTTATTCGGTCATGGGGGCTGTTTTGGGATTGATTTTAGGGTCTTTGTTTCGGCAGTTGGCTATGGGTGTTTAGCGTGTAATACTTGAATAAAAAGAGAGAGATGATGATGTGAGTATTAGTAAGGGCAGTACGTGACCTGTGTGTGAATTGGTGAGGGCTGTGATGAGTGGACTGTGGGTGCGTGAGGGTTGTGTGTTGAGTGAGTGTGTGCGTGAGGCTGTGATGAGTGAGTGTGTGCGTGAGGGTTGTGTTGAGTGACTGTGTGCATGAGTGGCCTGTGAGTTGGGTGTGTGCGTGAGAGTTTTGATGAGTGAGTGTGTGCGTGAGTGGCTTGTGAGTTGGGTGAGTGTATGCGTGAGGATGTGTGTTGAGTGAATGTGTTTGCTTGAGTGTTGTGTGAGGTGGCTTAAATTGTTGGTGGCGTGTGCGTGTCTAGGTTTGTGAGTGAGGTGTGAGTGGTCGAGCAGAGGGTTTATGGTTTATTTATTTTGTTTGGTGAAGATGGGAGATGGGAAAGAGGGAACCGAGAGTTGTTGAGAGAGAGAGATAAGGGATGCGTGTGTCATATAGCCTGCATGCGTGTGTTTTTTACATGGAAAGGGGCATGTAGCCTTTTGTTGTGTTTCCATGAGAGGAGAGAGGCATGAGGTGGGCAGTGCGTTGAAGAGGGTGAATGTGTAGTGCCGAGTATGGTTTATGTGTTTTTCCGTGGATGTGGGGAATGAGCGCCTGGTTGAGAGGAAGATGGCTGAGTGGTTAAAGGAGGGAGAGTGAGGAGAAGAGAGCGCTGCGTGACTGTGCCGAGCTACTGAAGGTGTTTTGTTGGTTTGAGCATGAAGGGAGAAAAAAGATGGTGGTTAGGGTTTTTTGGGTTGTTCTCCGAGAGAGAGGCGTGAAGCTTTATGGTTTTTCTCTGTGAGTGCCGTGGATGAGCTAGGGGGATCTAAGGGTTTGGTTTGGGTGTCTTTTTATAGGAGAGGGTTAGGGATTTCCTTGTACGGGAAGGGAATGAATAATGTAATTATGGAGGGTATCTTTTAATTAGTGTGCTATAAGGAATGGATCTCTCTAATTAGGAAAGTGATTTGTTTTAGTTTAGGAAAGGGATTTATGGGATTTGATTTGATTTTATTTAGTTTAGGCATGTGATTTAATTTAATTAGGAAGGTGATTTATATGATTTGATTTGATTTTATTTAGTTTAGGCATGTGATTTAATTTAATTAGGAAAGTGATTTGTTTGGATTTGATTTAATTTAGGAAGGGTATTTATTTGGATTTGATTTAATTTGTGACATGTGTTTTAAATATTTTAATTATTTTTGGATTGGGCTTTGGGCAAAATGGGCTTAGTATGTGGCTTGGTGTGGATTGCGGGGTTTTGGGCCAATGATGAATTTTAAAACAGAGATCTAACGAGCAAACCTGAAGCTAAGTAAACGAATTAAGTCCAACAAGGTATTGATTTCTGACTTTTCCCTTCCGACGTCCGTTTCCCGCGACTTCCACAACTTAAAGAGTAGTGCCTCTGTACGAGGCTCATTATTGGGACTTATAAGCAAAAATGCAGTGCCTACAATACCACACTTCACATTCATAAACTATAAACATTACCAAATAAACATTCCATATTTCGTCATATCATGTTGTTACCTAAACCTGCATTCATACTCAATAATCGAATTTACTTAGCTAATTTCTCCAATATGTTCATTATGTGTTATTATTCCAATTTCCATGTTTCATACTTACACTCACATGTGAAACTCTACTATTATACCATTTTATGCATATATAAATTACAAATTCTTAACTTATTTACCATGTTGAATTTCTAATGTGCCGATACACATACACAGTTATTTTCATCTTCTTTTAAGACCATTTAAATTGTATCGAGACCTATAGTATACATAAACTATTCATTCACTTGTTCGTATAACCATGCTTCACTTAAAATCTCATGTTCATCATGTAAAATTACTCAACCATTTTCACAGCTATAAACCTATACATAACTAATTCAATTCATTTGTTCTTAACGTTATTGGTTGTATTCAATTACAACGTCCATTTATTCTTTTGATTTCGTCTTTCTATCTTATCCATCTTCCTATTTAATTATCCTATTATTCTAAAATACTTCTACAATAACATCCAACTCCAAGTAAAACTAATCATAATACTACTGTTTCTGCTGTCACCACTATCATTACTTCGGCTCACGCCACTGCCACCATATTTCGCACCACTATCCCAATCTTTGTTTCAAATTTTATTTGCACAAAAATACATAAATATTTCATTACTTACTTATTAAAATTCCAATTTAACCATTTAATAAACTTATACCATAACTCCAGAAATTCCCAAATTCTAGGGTTATTGCTGATTTCCACCATATCTTACAATTTCTTTAATCCTAAAAATTTCTTCTAATTTCATGCTAAATACCAAATCTAGATTACTTTTAACATATTTTTATCTCATTATCAAGTCCAATTTCAAAATTCAATCCAAATCCCAAATGACAAAAATAATCAAACTCAAGGAAATCATAGCCATAGTATACTTACTAGACTCTAATCTTCTTCTGCTCTCGGTTCAAGCACCGAGGACGCGCCGAGGGCTCGTCGATGGCCAGAAACGAGACTGGATATGGCCAGAATTTCTCATATTAGTGTAGTGCTTGCGGTTGTCTCATAGTATTTGGATTTGATCTCTAAATACATAGATAACTCAGTACCTATAGCACAATTCTGATATAGCGTCTGAGTTATATTGATGTGGAATTTGGATTCTGCAAAATATAAATGATGTTGGCTAAGGAAAACAATTAGGTTTGTTGGACAGACTCAATATGTTATAGCGAACTTATTACCTGTTGCCTACCTCTTGAGTGCTAGGTGAGCTATTGAGGGCCAAATGTATATGATACTGTGGATTAGCACTAGAGAAAGTGGGAGAAATTGTTAGGGTTGGTGCTCAGAGTGCCAATCCGGATCATATTTATGTCTTATTCATGAATACGAGCAATTCCATTTTCCATAATATTACTTATTTAATTGTAGCACATCTTGTCTTTTATACACATATTCGATCTAGTTACAATTAGATATCTAATTATGATTATATTGAAACTAAATCTGGTTTAGTGATACATGTATATTAGACAAAGACCCTAGGATTTACAATGTAGTGCGCAGTTACAATGTAGTTTGTAATTGACATTGGGAGCGTCACTATAAGTTGTATATCCTTAAATAAAGTTCATGGTCAAGATTTACTAACACGGGTCAGTTAGTAAAATCTGCTGAGACTAGTACATGTCGTATATCGTGACTTGGTCCGATGGTTTATCCCAATAAACCATGAGTCTCGGGAGACTCATATAGACATGTAGGTGTTTATTTGATAAACACTGAATGACTCACTGAAGATTTCCTAATAGATGGTATACCAACGTCAATAGGAATCTTCTCGAGAGTGAGCGAGCATAATGGTCCTTTGACTTGAGATACCACTGTGGATATATGAGTTATCCTCCATACTTTGATGGTAGTCACGTCACCGATCTATTCATGATCAGACATGGGCCTGTTCGTTGGGTGTTGACTGATGCTCATAATAGCCTATGCGTATCAAGATAGAATATGTCAGTCCTGTGTACATATGCCTCCTACACGTGTTTGCGATCTAGTAAATACATGGCCTTAGTATAACTTCAAAAATAAGTTCCGAGTGTTATTTAAAGATCGTAAATTGAAAGTTGACTATATTATACCGAACATATTTGACATTTTTATCTATATCCCAGGTATAATATGGATAGCCTGTGACAGAGGGATTATACGTATGCAATGACCTCGACTTGCATAGTTTAGCGAGATTATCTGTGGTCGTCATAATTCATGAGTGGGTGAATTATGGACACGTGACTGGTGCGAAATCCTACGCGTATAACGCAAACGCATGTATAGTTCAAGTAGTATAAAAAGTATCGATCCCACAAGGACTTAATACCTAGGCTATTAATTTTTATGAAGCCAAATGATTACAAGTATCTTACAGGTTGATTGTTTGATTGGGTGGTGACTTTAAACTTAAAAACAAGTAAATAAAATGGAGTGAAAGTAGGTTGAGGAAAATTCAAATTTATAAAACTATCTAGGGTTGTGAATTCTACCAATATTTTTTTAAAAGATGAAATGGTTATTTCACGTTTGTGCAATATATTGGTTTATTAACCTGGAATAAAAATATGTAAAAGCCTCTTCCGATGGTCAAATATAAATACCCAATGTAACCCAATTAATCATATTCCTATGTCAACCAAGTTACTTGAATTCATTAAGATTAAGTTCCAATTATGGTTACCCCCACCCGACAGGTATATTCCTATCCTATAAGGAAATCTATTAAAGGGTTATCTATCCTCAAGGAAGATCGTGGGTTATTAAGTCTAGGGTCTTAAACCTAAAATCCATTTTTCAAGTTCATTTTAAGTTTACCAGTTCAATCTTATTAATGGTCAGTTAACAAGAAGCATTAAGACTAAGGCTCAATAAATAAACTTTTATATTACCCAAACCGTAAAATAACCCCTTATTAACCGGTGATATTGGAATTCATCACAACCACAGATAACTAACTTAGTTACGACACATAATTAGGGCTAGTAACAACTTAAAAATAAAAGACATAAAGTAAAATGCTGGAAAATAAATAAAGAAAAAAACAATAAAAGAAAATGATAGAGCTAGAGGATCTACTTTTATCACTACTATTTTAGATATCTCCCTTAATATAATATATTAAGTTGTGTGATATTACCAACCAGCCATATAGGCGGTAACCTGATTAAGTCAAATTAAGTCCGACCGACCATAAAGGTGGTATCATTATTTGTCCATAAACCAGCCATATAGGCGGTAATTACCAACCGACCAACCAGGCGGTATCCATGCTTAGTCAGGTTAAAACCAGTTTATAATTAATTACCAACCGACCAATATAGCGGTATCCTTGTTAAGTTAAGTTTTAAATATTTTATATATTATAATTAAGAGAGATTAATCTAAATTGTAGTAATAAAGTTTTACCTTTCACCCTAGCAGGGGGAAGTTACCTCTTCATTGCTGAATAGTAAAAACTGAAAGAGTAAAGAAAGTAAATTACTATTACAAAAAGTAAATAAAATTAATTACAAAACTGAAATTAAAACAAACTAGATACAAACTCCTTATTATTATCAGAGAATTCAGAGAGGAAGGTACATCTGAAACTGAAATTTCGAGCTCTATTTATAGGCGTCCACGGTGGTCTCGCGTCGCGACGCGTGGATTGCTCTTGCGTCGTGACTCGATAAAGTGTCATATTCTGATTGGATGCTTTGATTCCCTTATATGCTGATATGGAATTTTGGATGATTAACTCAATAATTATGCTGATGTGGTGATGACGTGGTGACACGTGGCGATGTTGATTGTCGGCACCGTGTGATTACTGTTGGGTTTCTAGGTTAATCCCAAGATCATTTAAGCATAGAAATAGAATGAATACGCAAAGAAGAGTGGCATAAACACACTAACATTGAACGGATTTAGGATGCGAAGAACAACAAAATTTCCCTTTGAGTTCGGCCAAGGAGGTCCTTTTGTCTTTGAGCTCCAAGCTCCAAGCTTCCAATGGTGATTCCAAGCTATTGGGATGGTTTCCCTATCACCTTGTTATGATCCCTTTGAGGTGCTAGCCTTTAGAAATTTTGCATCAAAATTTCTCTTCTTCCTCCTTCAAGATTCGGTCAAGAGAAGAAAGAAAATGGATAGTGTTTTTCTTTGCAATTTGCGTGAATATGAGAGAGAGTGAGCTTGTGTGTGATTTCAAAAATCAATTAAATGATATACCAAAACTTGGTATGGTAATAGTCATTCATGCCATCAAGATTGAGTGTAAAACAAGCCTTCACCAAATTCACCAAAACCCATCAACTAAAAGCAACTTAAAGTGACAAGTGATATGACATGTGATGTGACATGTGGGCCCCATTTGATTCAAAATGCGAGTGGGCCCGCAAACAATACCGGGCTCGGGTTTGCTAATTCCGAATTAACGAACTTTCATCACGACGTAATTAAATCGAATTTAATTAAATAATTAGGCCTAGTAAAATTACTATTCACGTTGCTAACGAATTAATTCTAAATTAACTCGATTGCCCGAATTAAAATCTAATTTTAATTCCGCATCGAAATCTAATTTCTTTTAATATATCGAATATATTATTTTATCGATTAATTCCAAATTAATCGTTCTCTCTCTTCAAATAGTACTTTATCCCAGATAAAGTCTCTCCGCTATTAATCCCAGATTAATAAAGTTCGAATCATACGTCATCGGTGAATCTTAGAGAAGCGACCCAAGAGATCCCTGGATATGTTGGCAGTAAATCTGGTCGTCGGACAATCCGAACACGTACGTACCTAGTCCTACATTTTTACCGATTTACAAGACATGGTTGGCTTCTAGCAAATCACCGTGCCTACCCAATTCTACAGAAATATTCTTAATGGAATATATAATCTATGTCAGGCGTAGTATACATAGTATTGCATATATCGATCCAGTATCTGATGTCACATGCAAGGCCTGGGGCTGGAATAGTGTCTGCCCCGTACGAAGCATATATCGGATCACTAGCAACTAGTCTCTTTATTATCGGATAATCATGACCTAGTCATATTTTCCCGATGGTTGCAACCCTTTAGAGAACCAGTTCTGTATCCCTGCGTGACCATCATCTCCATATGACTGAAGTGATACTTCTGTCTTGACATCACACCTAATACACTACGATTCTCAATAAACCCAGAAGAGGCGTACACAGAACCTGTTAAAGTCCTGGACGACCAAAACCAAAGCGTATTGATTGTCGCAAGTACTAACGATGCAAGTCTCAGGTTAAGACCAAATACACCTACCCTGATGCAGACTCCCATGGACACATAGTCATATACCAATGGGATTCCGTGGGGTCTATCCAAAGCGAAGCTGTTTTCCGTACCATCAGTAAAACACAACCTCCTACCACACTTGCATAAGTATCCAATACTTAAATATATGAGAACTATGCTGTTACGCTTCCATAACACGCACAAGTGCGATAATAGTATATTTCGCATTATCGATGTCCAGTCTCGATAATACTACGACTAGGGATATTTAATGATTAAACCGTCATGGATTGATACTGTCTCATATCATCTCAATCCGGAACTAATCATAAGGACTTTCATCATTCACACATTTAAGTAATCTAATTACGAAATGATAAAAGGCAATTTCCTTTGCTACATAATTAATTTGTACAAAAAACATAATGTCTTTTACAAATAGTGACGGTATGGGTCATAATTTTCCAACAATCTCCCACTTGGCCTATAGCCAGTCACTCAAGCATCTAACACATGAACTATGTACATGTCGCTCAAACTTTCGCTGAGGAATGGCTTTCATCAGCGGATCTGCAATGTTGTCATCTGATGCAACCTTCTCGATCTTCACATCACCATGATGTATGATCTCACGAATCAGATGGAAACGTCGAAGAACATGCTTGGATCATTGATGAGACCGCGGTTCCTTAGCTTGCGCTATAGCCCCGTTATTGTAACAATACAATGGAACGGGCTCAGCTGCTAATAGAACTACTCCTAATCTAATTAGGAATTTTCGGATCCAAACTGCCTCATTTGTTGCTTCAGCTGCAGCGATATACTTCGCTTATATTGTTGAATCGGCAACAGTCTCTTGCTTGGAAGATTTCCAGCTCACTACTCCGTTATTCAAACAAAACACGTACCCAGATTGCGACTTACTGTCGTCATTATCAGTTTGGAAACTTGCATCGGTATACCCAGTTACCTCAAGTTCTCCATCTCCATAGATTAAGAAAGCATCCTTAGTTCGTCTAAGATATTTAAGGATATTCTTAACCGCTATCCAGTGACCTTCACCTGGATCGGCCTGATAGCGACTACATATGCTCAAAGCATAGGAGACATCAGGTCGCGTACATATCATGGCATACATGATCGATCCGACTGCCAAGGCGAACGGTATCCGACTCATGTTGTCTCTCTCATCTTGAGTTTTAGGACACATGTCCTTAGATAGAGTGATGCCATGTGACACTGGCAACAGTCACCTCTTGGACTGATCCATGTTGAATCTCTTCAACACTTTATCAATGTACGTGCTCTGGGAGAGTCCAAGCAACTTTCTAGATCTATCCCGGTAGATCTTTATTCCCAGAATAAAGGCTGCTTCTCCCCTATCTTTCATGGAGAATTTTAATGAAAGCCAAGCTTTCACCAATGTTAACATGGGAATTGTTGGATAATATGACCCATAGCGTCACTATTTGTACAGATCATGGTGTTGTTGTACAAATTAACTATGTGACAAAGGAGATTGCACTCTTATCATTTGTGATTAGATCACCTTAGATGTATAAATGATGAGAGGTCCCTATGATTAGTTCCTGGACTGAGAATGATATGAGACAGTATCAGTCCCCGAAGGTTTAATCATTAAATATCCCTAGCCGGAGTATTATCGAGACTGGACATCGATAATGCGGAATAGGCTAGTATTGCACTTGTGCGCGTTGTGAGGGCACAACGGCATAGTTCTCATATATTTAAGTATTTGATACTTATGCAAGTGCGATAGGAGGTTGTGTTTCACCGATGGTACGGGAAACAGCTTCGCTCTGGATAGACCCCTCGGAATCCCATTGGTATTTTGACTATGTGTCTATGGGAGTCCGACATCAGGGTAGGTGTATTTGGTCTTAACCTGAGACTTGCACGCTAATACTTACGATAATCGATAGACTTTGGTCTTGGTGGTACAAGGCTTTAACCGATTCTGCGTACACCACTTCTGGGTTTATCAGAGAGTCGTAGTGTATTGGGTGTGATGTCAAGACGGAAGTATCACTTCAGTCATAGTGGAGATGATGTCACGCAGGATACGGTACTAGTGCTCTTGAGTGATGCGCATCCAATCATGATATTATGACCAGGTCATGAATATCTGATTATAGAGACTAGTTACCAGACATCCGACATGTGCTTCGGACGGGGCAGACACTTATCCAGCCCCAGCCCTAGCACGTGACTATCCGATACTGGGCCGATATACACAATACTACGGTATACTACGCTTGATACAGATCTATATATTCCTGTAAGAATATTTCTGGAGAATTGGGTAGGCATGGCGCTTTGCTAGAAGCCAACCTTGTCTTGTAAATCGGTATAAACGTAGTACGAGGTACTTACGTGTTCGGATAGTCCGATAACCGTATTTACTGCCAACATATCCGGAGATCTCATGGGTCGCTTCCCGAAGATTCACCGATGATGTATAACTCGCACTTTAATTAATCTGGGATTAATTAGAAGAGAGAGAAAATTAATCTGGGATTAATTGCGGAGATATTTTATCTGGGATAAAATATTAATTAAAGAGAGAGAACGATTAATTTGGAATTAATCGATAAAATAATATATTCGATATATTATAAGAAATAGATTTCGACGCGGAATTAAAATTAGATTTTAATTCGGGCGAACGAATTAATTTAGAATCAATTCGTTAGCGACGTGAATAGTGAATTCGCTAGGCGTAATCATTTAATTACGACGTAATGGAAAATTCGTTAATTTGGAATTAGCGAACCCGAGCCCGAGTGTGATTGCGAGCGCATTCGCATTTCGAATTCGAACGTGGCACGCAAGTCACATCAAGCGTCAAATCACTAGTCGCGTCAATTGTCAAATCACTTGTCACTTTGAGTGATGTGATATGACATGTTGTCACTTTATTAAAGTGACTTGATGTGAATAGTGAAATTGATGGCTTGAAAGTTGATTGGACTTGTACCTTTTGACTTTTGATTTAAAGTATAATATATGTTTATTTATTTATTTACTTGGTAAATAATTTAATAATAAAAATATATAAAGCTTTTTATTCTCTCTCTTCCTGACCTACATTCACGGTTTTGTTTGAAAAATGGTTCCCTCCATTTTCTTCTCTTCTCCTCACGGCTTTGAGCCAAAATCTTCTTCATTCTTTTGGTTTGATCAAAGATAAAGAAAAGAAAGAGTGCTAGCACACACATGGGTTTATATGGTGATAGGGAAACGAATTTATGAGCTTGGAATTCATTTTGAACCTTGAAGCTTGGAGCTTCCATGGTGTCTTCCATGGCCGAATTCTTGGAGGAGTTTCACAGCCCAAACCGAGCCATCCACTACCATGGGGAGTCATTGCCGTGACCTTGAAAGGAGGAAGAAACTTGTGTTGTTTGATGCATCCAAACCAATCATTGTGAGTATATGTTTCCGCCATTATTCCTTTGTGTATTCATGCGATTTCTTGCTTGTTTTGGATGATTCTTGGGACCTAATTAGGAACTCAACAATGGTATCAGAGCCAGGTTGAATTGATGTTGTGCATGATCAATTTCATGAAATTGGATTGGATTCAATTTTCCCTAAATTTTGGGCATGACAAATTGGGTAAAATCAACTGAAGCATGATTTGATTAAATTGATTGATTAAGTATGCTTAAATGTTGATGAATTAATGATTGATTGGATCAATTTGAAGAAATTGTGTTTGGAACAAATTTCCCCAATTTGTTATGTTGGCATAAAGTGAAAATTTGGGTAAACTTGATTTTGAGCATATTTTGTTGAAATTGGATGAATGAGAATGCTTAAAGTATGTTTAATTTAAGATTGATTGGATCAATTTGTTGAAATTGTGTTTGGAACGAATTTCCCCAAATTGCTTATGTTGGCCGAAAATAAAGAACCCTAAATTTCTTGGTGATTTTGTTTGTTTGATCATTGGATGACTTAAAACAATTGGGTAATGTTGTTTTGAAGTTCAATTTGATTGAATTTTGATTTGGAACATTTTTCCCAAATTAAAGTGGCTTGGCCGAATTCAATTGAATTTGAAATTCATTGTGTTTTTTGATTTTAATTCATTGATGAATTGAATTGATTTGGGAAATGATGATTGTGGATTCAATGGATTGAAACCGAATCGGATTGGAAAAACCCCTAATTGCCGAGAACAAAAGCATGTAAATGGGGTTTGATTTTAATAAATTGTGTTGGACACTATTTAATGTTAAAGTGCATGATTAAGTATGCTAATTGATGTTTTAGAAATATTAATTGGGTGGTTAATTGTGTATTACACTTAGGTTAATTATTATGGAATTTAGAATTTTATAAGTTAATTAATTGGGCTTATTTTTGGAAATTGGGCCTTTAAGGTTGTGATTGGGCTTTTGGGCTTTGTTGTACAAGTTGAGTTTAGGCAAATTTTGTTGGATCCAATTGGGCCCAAAACCGCATCCATAAAGTCCAATTATGACTTAATGGACCTTAATTATTTAATTGGGCCTAATGGGCCAAAATTAATTTAAGGCTTATGGGGTAACTCCCGGATTGGATTTTGGTTATCGGTTTGACCCGAGTTGACCAAAAGTCCACGCCTTAAGAAATTAATTAAAAGCCCATTGGACTTTAATTAAATAAACATTAGATGTTAATCGGCTTTGAGACCCGTTGCGATTGAATTTGGAATTTAAGTCGTAAAGGTTCATTAATTAAAGTGTAATATTTAATTTGGAATTAATAGTGAATTAGAATTAAATGCGTATTAAAATGGATTTAATAATGTAGTTTAATTTAATTCAAGAATTCGTACTTTGAGTACTTATTCGCAAAACGAGTTTGACTCGAGCAAAAATCAAATCGTTGTTTGAACATTGGATGATCACTAATTATCAGATTAATTAATTGGATTAGATTGATTGATAACATGCTTGTATGAATACATGGTTGCGATGCATGAATAATGTATATCGGATGGATATTAGTCGGGTGGGGCAATTTTGGAAATTGTTGTAATAAATTTGATTTATTAAATGGACCTGCGTGTCCAGCCTTATCACCTCTATACTCTTTGTATTCTCTTCTCCACCTATTCCCCTCAATGTAAATGAGGTTTCTTTAGAAGTGTAGTGTAACGGGTAGAAGTAAATACATGTGCTAGCTTTGGAGAGAGAAAATGAGAGATTTGATCTAGGATCAATGTAAAGTATCCATCCGCATATCATTATTATTTTATTTTCATATGCGCTTTATTATGTGTTTAGAATGCATGTTTAAGGGTGTATGATGATGAGACCTTAACAAAGATAATAAATTGGTAGCCAATTGCACGCGAAAACCCTCGCTCAATATCAAGTGTTTTTCCTTCCATTGAGTGATTCTTACTCAAGATCCGAGATTGGCATGGGTTGTTGGCCAAAGTCAAGCCCTTGTCCGTC
Source organism: Zanthoxylum bungeanum (assembly GCA_019454045.1). Lineage (NCBI taxonomy): Eukaryota > Viridiplantae > Streptophyta > Magnoliopsida > Sapindales > Rutaceae > Zanthoxylum > Zanthoxylum bungeanum. The sequence goes on along the minus strand of SKCR01021693.1, from coordinate 80,513 downwards.
GAAGATGTGTTTGAATCACGAGGCTTTGTTCCATATCGGTGTCTTGTCCAAGTTGTGGTTTGTTGGCCAAAGTCAAGACCACTTCTTGTCCATCGACATTGATTACGAAGCTTTCCATGGTCAATGGGTCACACTTGACTGGGATCACTAGGTTTGTTGTGCCAAAGCCAAGGCTTAGTTGATTCAGAGGAAAAAGGTTAGGTAATACATTGGATGTATTGGCATATATAAGATATATGTTTAGGATTTGGATATCCGCCTACTGGATCTAGGAATTGGATGAGATCCAATTGATCTTCGAGATCTACCTAGTTAATTATCATACAATTTGTTGGCCAAAGTCAAGATTGTGTGATATTTAACGGGATCCTAGCCCACTAGGAAACACGGTTTCCCGAGTACTCGACAGAGGGTTAGAGGCTCGCCGAAAAATAGTGGGAGGCAAGAATTGAATTTGCAATACTCGTTCAATTACTCGCCATACGCGCTCATTCAAATTATTTCGTCGTTAGATTAAATGTTAGTTGGACTAATATTTAAATTGTTGTTTTAATAAACAGTTGGACTGTATTATATTTGATTATATATAATTGGATTATATTAATCAATATATTTGAATTAATTAATTTCAGTTTACAGTTGATTTTATAGTTGGACTATAGTAATCAATGTAATTGAGGTTAATTAATTTAGATTATATTTGATTATATAGTTGGACTATTATAATCATTATAATAAATAGTACCACAAATCGTTGATTAAATAGTTGGACTATTAGAATCAAGATATAATGAAAGATTAGTGTTTAAGACATAATCCTGGGTGAAAATGTATTTAAACGACTTTAATTTTCAAATTGGGAATAAATTTCAGGATGGTCCTGGAAAAATAATAAGTTATTTTATTTGATAAAATAACGTATTATGCCTAAGCCCGGAGTTAAGCAAATAGTAGAGCATAATCTTTGGAAGATCATGTAATGATAACTTAAGTGCTTAATCCATTATGTTTGTCATAATTATGTTCACAGCTAGTATTAAAATTGGATTTTAGATACTTAGTGTGGTACATAAAATATATATATTGATGTTCAGAATCTGTTTTGAACAGGATACTGACTTCAATTGAGATTTATCTGCGAATTGAAAACGGGACGAAAGTCGCTGTTTTAACCGTAGATACCTGAATTTAGGAACTACCTTCGGGTTAGTACTTAAATTTAGAAACTGTTATAATGTAGCTAGTTTGACTAGAAACATTATCTCTATATCGCGTATAACCCCCTGCGGGTGTACCTTTATATTCTAGAACACTAAAGTGTTTCATTATATAAAGATGATATTGAGATAAACACATTAGATGTGAATAACAGAATTTATATTTTGAATATAAATATATCTCAATTATATAACATGACAAATAAATAGCTCAAATTGATTTGATCAGTTAAGAAACTTAATTGTGGCATTGTTGTCAGGGACACTATCAAACAAGAATCGTATATCCGCACTTTTGAAGAGCGGGTACTAGGACTGATTTGATTCCATTCAAATAAAGTCTACGAATCTAGTTATTGGGCAAAGTGCCTAAAACACTATTTACTTGGTAAAAGTGTAAATGCCACCGATCTGTTAGCCCTACTTCATAGTGAAGCAAGTGGGCCCATGTCTAGCTAGGCTAGATATGGATATGAATATTTCGTGACCTTTACGGATGTGGCATCGCGTATGGTTATGTGTTTCTTTTGAAGAACACAAATCGGAAACTTTCACAGTTTCGACACGAAATAGATAGATCAGATCGGCTAAAGTATTAAACCGTCACGGTAAGACCGTAATGAAAAATACTTAAGCAATAAGTTTCTAGTATACATGAAAGAGTATAGTATTCTTTCAAATAAGGACTCCTCCCGGACACGTCAGTTTGACGGTGTGTCCGAACGGATTAACCGAATTTTGTTAGACATAATAAGGTTAATCACGAGTCGCTCTGAGCTACCATTTCCTTCAACGGATAAGCTTTAAACAGTGCAAGAACTTATTTTGAATAAGGTTCCATAATAATCTGTTTGACAGATATCATATTAGATATTAACGGGAAAGAAACCGGGTTTCTCATTCCTGATAATTTGGGTATGCTAGGCATATGTTTGGATGATACCAAACTAAAACCCAAATAGGATAAGTGCCAAATGTAGGTCATCCTAGGGATACCATAAGTATTGTACTTATACACCTCACAAGAGAACAATTAGATTGTTACTCACCATACGGTTTTCCTGAGAGGAATACCGATATGCAGTGGTAAGTGGGAGGATAGTGTAACTCGATGAAAATCGGAGTAATACTATTCAAGGCACCGAATCTTAATGGAACATGAATAGTTCATCAAGGATGAGACTATTACCATTAATCTTCGAATACACAAGAACCGCGTAGGTCGGATAAGAGTCAAACAACCTGGGGTATGGGTTTCTGATCTAACCTCATAAAGATGTCTATCTTATTGAGGAATACCAACTGACTACGTATGAGGAAGTGATACAAGGTATCAACTCCCCAATTATGGCAAAGTGCCATATAATCCGAAATGGATTCCATGTATATCAACCAGTTTGGATACTAGTTGATGTACCACAAGGCATTGTGCCTAATGGTACTTAAAAGTCTTCTAGGAAGACATACATGGATGGCAACATACCAACGTATAAAGCAAGGCTTTAACGGAAAGGTATCGTTATCAACATTGTGTTGATTACGATTCAACCTTTTACCTGTTGCCACGGTAAATCCATTTGGATAATGCTGTTATTCGATCCATGATTGGATTGAAGCAAGCATTAGGTTCTTGGAATTATCGTTTTGATATAATCATAATGGTGTATGATTTAATTCAAAACGAAAATAATTCTTGTGTAAATAAGAGGTTAGTGGGAGCGCACTGACAGTGGCTGTCCTATAAAATAATGATAATACGTCATTTCTTGGAAATGATATTCCCATAAAATAAATATCGGCGAAAGCTTGGCTTTCGAAATACTCTCCTAGAAACCGTACATTGAAAAATGTACAAGACCTGGTGTATCATACGCTTTGAGCATATGGATTCACAAACAGGCCAATCCGAGTGATAGTCACTGGATTGATGTTAAGAACATCCGTTAGTATCTTAGAGAACTAAGGATGCTGTCTTAGTCTATGGAGAAGGAGAACTTGAAGTGACTGGGGTCACTGTAGCAAGTTTCCTATAACCGATAAAGACGACTAAAAGTCGCAAACGGTACTATATAGTTTGAATAACGGTACAGTGAGCTGGAAATCTTCCAAGCAAGATACTGTTACCGAATAAACAACAAATGCGGGTTGTTGCTGCAGCTGAAGCAGCAATAGAAGTCATTTGGGTCGATACAAATCTAATTAGATTAGATATAGTTCTGTTAGCAGCTGAGCTAGGCGTCAGCACAGGCTAAAGAATTAATGGTCTCATCAACGATCCAGATACATACTTAGATACTCATCTGATTCATTCGGATCATACATCGTGGCGATGTGATGATCGAATAAATCGCATCAAGATGATAATCATGCAAATCCGCTGACGAAAGCATTTCTCAGCAGTTTGAGCCAACCGTACATAGTTCGGGTGTTAGACACTCGAGTGACTGGCTATGTGCCAAGTGGGAGATTGTTGGATAATATGACCCATAGCGTCACTATTTGTACAGATCATGGTGTTGTTGTACAAATTAACTATGTGACAAAGGAGATTGCACTCTTATCATTTGTGATTAGATCACCTTAGATGTATAAATGATGAGAGGTCCCTATGATTAGTTCCTGGACTGAGAATGATATGAGACAGTATCAGTCCCCGAAGGTTTAATCATTAAATATCCCTAGCCGGAGTATTATCGAGACTGGACATCGATAATGCGGAATAGGCTAGTATTGCACTTGTGCGCGTTGTGAGGGCACAACGGCATAGTTCTCATATATTTAAGTATTGGATACTTATGCAAGTGCGATAGGAGGGTGTGTTTCACACCGATGGTACGGGAAACAGCTTCGCTCTGGATAGACCCCTCGGAATCCCATTGGTATTATGACTATGTGTCTATGGGAGGCCGACATCAGGGTAGGTGTGTATAGGTCTTAACCTGAGACTTGCACCGCTAATACTTACGATAATCGGTAGACTTTGGTCTTGGTGGTACAGGGCTTTAACCGGTTCTGCGTACACCACTTCTGGGTTTATCAGAGAGTCGTAGTGTATTGGGTGTGATGTCAAGACGGAAGTATCACTTCAGTCATAGTGGAGATGATGTCACGCAGGATACGGTACTAGTGCTCTTGAGTGATGCGCATCCATCATGATATTATGACCAGGTCATGAATATCCGATTATAGAGACTAGTTACCAGACATCCGACATGTGCTTCGGACGGGGCAGACACTTATCCAGCCCCAGCCCTAGCACGTGACTATCCGATACTGGGCCGATATACACAATACTACGGTATACTACGCTTGATACAGATCTATATATTCCTGTAAGAATATTTCTGGAGAATTGGGTAGGCATGGCGCTTTGCTAGAAGCCAACCTTGTCTTGTAAATCGGTATAAACGTAGTACGAGGTACTTACGTGTTCGGATAGTCCGACGACCGTATTTACTGCCAACATATCCGGAGATCTCATGGGTCGCTTCCCGAAGATTCACCGATGATGTATAACTCGCACTTAATTAATCTGGGATTAATTAGAAGAGAGAGAAAATTAATCTGGGATTAATTGGCGAGATATTTTATCTGGGATAAAATATTAATTAAAGAGAGAGAACGATTAATTTGGAATTAATCGATAAAATAATATATTCGATATATTATAAGAAATTGGATTTCGACGCGGAATTAAAATTAGATTTTAATTCGGGCGAACGAATTAATTTAGAATTAATTCGTTAGCGACGTGAATAGTGAATTCGCTAGGCGTAATCATTTAATTACGACGCAACGGAAAATTCGTTAATTTGGAATTAGCGAACCCGAGCCCGAGAGTGATTGCGAGCGCATTCGCATTTCGAATTCGAGCGCGGCACGCAAGTCACATCAAGCGTCAAATCGCTAGTCGCATCAATTGTCAAATCACTTGTCACTTTGAGTGATGTGATATGACATGTTGTCACTTTATTAAAGTGACTTGATGTGAATAGTGAAATGTGATGGCTTGAAAGTTGATTGGACTTGTACCTTTTGACTTTTGATTTAAATATAATATATGTTTATTTATTTATTTACTTGGTAAATAATTTAATAAATAAACATATATAAAGCTTTTTATCTCTCTCTTCCATGACCTACCATTCACGGTTTTTGTTGAAAAATGGGTTTCCCTCCATTTTCTCTTCTTCTCTCTCACGCTTTGAGCCAAATTCTTCTTCATTCTTTTGGTTTGATCAAAGATAAAGAAAGAAGAAAGAGTGCTAGCACACACATGGGTTATATTGGTGATAGGGAAACGAATTTATGAGCTTGGAATTCATTTTGAAGCTTGAAGCTTGGAGCTTCATGGTGGTCTTCCATGGCCGAATTCTTGGAGGAGTTCACAGCCCAACCGAGCATCCACTGCCATGGGGAGCCTTGCCGTGACCTTGAAGAGGAGGAAAAGCTTGTGTTGTTTTTGATCATCCAACCAATCATTGTGAGTATATGTTTCCGCCATTATTCCTTTGTGTATTCATGCGATTTCTTGCTTGTTTTGGATGATTCTTGGGACCTAATTAGGAACTCAACAGGAATGTCCTTTGCCCATAAGCATACATCGGCAACATAAAGGACAATGAAAGTCAGTGCGCTCCCACTAACCTTCTTGTATCACCAAGGATCATCTTGGTTTTGAACGAAATCATATTCTTTTATGATCTCATCAAAACGTTGGTTCCAAGAACGCGACGCTTGCTTCAGTACATAAATGGACCGATTTAGCTTGCAAACCTTTTTTGTATGTTTAGGGACGACAAAACCATCAGGCTGTTGCATATAAACATCCTCCAACATGTTTCTGTTAAGGAAAGCGGTTTTGACGTCCATCTGCCATATCTCGTAATCGAAATATGTAGCAATAGCAAGCATTATCCGAATGGATTTAATCATGGCAACTGGTGAAAAAGTTTCATCGTAATCGACACCATGTCGTTGATGATACCCCTTCGCTGCAGGCCTAGCTTTGTACGTTTTTACATTGCCATCCATGTCGGTCTTCTTCTTGAAGATCCATTTGCAACCAATAGGCTTTACGCCTTCTAGTGCATCAACCAGTGTCCAAACTTGGTTGGTATACATGGAATCCATTTCGGAATTCATGGAATCTTGCCATAAAGCGGAATCGATATCTTGTATCGCTTCCTCATACGTAGCCGGCTCGTCTTTCTAAATGAGATTGATATCTACATGAGGTGAGATCAGAAACCCATACCTCTCAAGTTGTTTTCTGACTCTCTCCGACCTACGTGGTCCTTGTGTATCCAAAGATTGTGGTATAACTTCATCCCTGATGAACTGTTCATGTTCCATTGAGGATTCTATGACAGGAACAGTATCACTCCGATTTTCATCGAGATCTACTTTCTTCATACGTATCACTGTATTTAGGAATTCCTTCTCAAGGAAAATCGCATGTAGAGCAACAAAAACTTTGTTCTCTCGTGGGTGATAGAAGTAATATCCTTTGGTTTCCCTAGGATATCCTACAAAAATGCATTTATCCGATTTGGGTTCTAGTTTGGTACCTTCCAAACGTTTGACGTATGCCCAGCAACCCCAAATCTTCAGGAATGAGAAACCCAGTTTCTTTCCTGTCCATATCTCATACGGATACTATTGAACAGACTCTGACGGAACCTTATTCAAAATAAGTATTGCACTGTTTAATGCATATCCCCAGAAGGAAATAGGTAGCTCAATGCGACTCATCATGGACCTTACCATGTCTAACAAGGTTCGGTTTCTCCATTCGGATACACCATTTAATTGCGGTGTTCCAGGAGGAGTCCACTGTGAAAGAATACCATATTCTTTCAAGTAATCAAGAAACTCATTGCTTAAGTATTCGCCACCACGGTCCGACCGTAATGTCTTAATACTCTTGCCGGTCTGTTTTTCTACTTCGTGTCGAAACTCTTTGAATTTCTCAAAAGTCTCCGACTTGTGTCTCACAAGATACACATAACCATAACGTGATGCATCATCCGTAAAGGTTACGAAGTATTCGTATCCACCTCTAGCCTGGCTAGACATGGGCCCACAAACGTCACTATGAACAAGGGTTAATAGTTCGGTGGCACGTACACCTTTACCGCTAAAAGGTGATTTAGGCATTTTGCCTAATAAGCAAGATTCGCAGACGTCATATGAATTTGGATCAAATCCGTCCAAGTACCCACTCTTCGAAAGTGTGGATATGCGAGTCTTGTTTATGTGTCCCAGACGACAATGCCACATATAAGTTTCATCTTTATGACTTACTTTAAGCCTTTTGTTTGTTACATTTTGAGATTGATTTATATTCGAAATATACAGACCATTATTTACAACATCAGTGCAAATTTCTATATCATTTTTATACATAAAATACCCAGTGTTTATAAATACAAAAGTGTACCCACATTGGGCTAACATAGATACAGAAATAATATTACTAGTCAAACTAGGTACATAATAACAGTCTGTAAGTTCAAGTACGTGCCCCGAGGGCAGTTCTAAAACAAAAGTGCCAACGGCTAAAACGGTGACTGGTGTCCCATTTCCAACACGGAGGTCAATCTCTCCTGAAGCCAGTCTCCTGCTAATCCGCAGATCCTGCACATTAGTAGAAATGTAAGTACCACAACCAGAATCAAAAATCCAATTTTTAAAACTAGAAGTAGTCATGTTTATTTCAATAACAAACATACCTGAGGCTGGTGCCTTGCCCGCCTTGATTTCCTTCCTGAGTGCCTTGTACTCACGACAGTCATGCTGTCAGTGACCCCGCTGTCCGCACTGAAGACAAACATCTTGGGATTTGTCCTTGGGTTTCCCAGAACCCTTTGACGATTTGGCCTTGCCCTTCTTCTTATGCTTCTTGTTTTTAACACCTCCAGTCGCCTTGGGCCAAGCCCTCGGAGTCTGAGATGTTGAAGCATAGTGCACCTCGTGCTTCTTGCCCTTAAGGAACTCCTTTTTCTGCCTCACGTAGAGTGGACATCAACTCTCCAAGAGTTTGGTCTTGGTTCAACATGTTGTAGTTCATGATGAACCCACTCCAAGTGTCGGGGAGAGACTGTAGGATCAAATCTCCTGAAGTCTCAGCTTCGAAGACTATGCCCATCTGTCCGAGCTGCTCAATATCAGCAATCATCTCTGAGACATGATGCTCAACAGACGTACCCTCTGCCATTCGAGCCCGGAAGAGCTTCTTCTGTAACTCATATCTTTGCGATCTAAGGTTGGATCGGTGGAGATCGTGCAACTTCGCCATCATCTCATAGGGATCTAACCCCTTATTTTGACGACGGAATTGCGAAGTCGTAGTGGCAAGTATTACTGATCGAGCAATCGCATTATCATCGCTATGAGTCTTCTAAAGCTCTAGCTCAAACAACTGATCAGGTTGGGTTTAGGCCCAAGAGGTCACTCTATAGTATATAGTAACTTCTCGTATCCGAGAATAATTCTGAGATTCATATCCCAATCTTGAAAGTTTCTGCCATTAAAGACGTTGTCGCCCATGACAATATCCCAAATGCTTAACTTTCCAGTCATCTTAACCGCAATAGTCCAACAATTCGATTAACGATGTTTGGGTACAGTCTAACTGTTACAAGAAAAATAACACAATATTAGTCCAACTAATAAAATAATTTTGATGAAATAATTTGAAAGCGCGTAAAGGTAAGTATTTGAACGAAATTGCAAATTCAATACTAGCCTCCTACTATTTTTCGGCGAGCCTCTAACCCTCTGTGGAGTACTCGGGAAACCTAGTTTCCTAGTGGGCTAGGATCCCGTTAAATAACACACAACTTTGACTTTGGCCAACAAGTTGTATGATATTTAACTAGGTAGATCTCGAAGATCAATTGGATCTCATCCAATTCCTAGATCCGGTAGGTGGACCTCCAAGTCCAAAACATATATACAATATATATGCCAATATATCCAATATATTTTTCTAACCTTTTCCTTTGAATCAACTAAGCCTTGGCTTTGGCACAACAAGCTTAATGATTCCAGTTAAGCGGGACCCATTGACCTTGGAAAGCTTTGTAATCAATGTCGATGGACAAGAAGTGATCTTGACTTTGGCCAACAAATCACAACTTGGACAAGACACCGATATGGAACAAAGCTTTCATGATTCAAACACATCCGCATTTGACAAAGGTCTTGACTTTGGCCAACAAACCAGTGCCAATCTTGGATCTTGAGTAAGAATCACTCAATGGAAGGAAAAACGCATAATATATTTTGAGGGTTTTTCGCGTAAATTGGCAACCAATTTATTATCTTTGTTAGGTCTCATCATACACCCTTTTGGGGAACATTTGTGATGTTTTGGGGCTGTGTTGGGGCTGTTTTCAAGTGAAAAATCAGAACCAAAACACAGTGATAGTCCACGCATTTCAGGGGCTATTTTTACAGACATTTGGGCGCGAATCGAGTCCAAAATAGTCCAGTTTTTGTCCGATTGTTTGAGGCTGTTTCGGGGCTGGAATTTTGTCTAAAACTGAAGTAAAATTTCATTGGGTGTGGTAGTAGCATTCGGCAATACAAAGGGAAGGGTAGAAAATTTTTTTTAGTCCGATCTGTGTGCCAAATCTGTTTCCACTGCGCAAGGAAAGCGTTTCCTACATATTTTAGATTACTAACTTCAAACTTAAATCCTCTTGTGTATGACACTCATACACTAATTCTGAAGGTACATGTGTAATCTAGGGTATTCAAGATAATTCATAATAGGCGAAATTTAATAGGCAATGACCAAAATGAGGGAGAGAGAGTTTTTCTCTTTTGTGTTTTGTTTTCTAAAAAAAATTATTAAAAAATCCTTTTCCAAAATTTGGTATATCCTTTCCAAAAAGTCAACCAAAATTTTGGAGCCAAAAATCTCATTAAAGACACTCAACCACTTCAATTACGAATAGTGACTGTATGTCACTCACCAAAAAGATGACTTGACATCTATCACTAAAATGACAAGTGATATGACTCGCGATGTGACTTGTGGGCCCCACTTTAATTTAAAATCGAAGAAGGCCCGCAAACACATTCCGGGCTCGGGTTCGTTAATTCCGAATTAATGAATTTTCCGTTGCGACGTAATTAAATCAAATTCAATTAAATAATTAAGCCTAGCAAAATTACTATTCACATCGCTAGCGAATTAATTCTAAATCCATTCATTAGCCTGAATTAAAATCCAATTTTAATTCCGTGTCGAAATCCAATTTCTTATAATATATCGAATATATTATTTTATCGATTAATTCCAAATTAATCGTTCTCTCTCTTCAAATAGTACTTTATCCTAGATAAAGTCTCTCCGCTATTAATCCCAGATTAATAAAGTTTGAATCATACGTCATCGGTGAATCTTCGGGAAGCGACCCTTGAGATCCCTCGATATGTTGGCAGTAAATCCGGTCGTCGGACTATCCGAACACGTATGTACCTCGTACTACATTCTTACCGATTTATGAGACAAGGTTGGCTTCTAGCAAAGCGCCATGCCTACCCAATTCTCCAGAAATATTCTTAATGGAATATATAATCTATGTCAGGCGTAGTATACGTAGTATTACGTATTGCGATCCAGTATCGGATGTCACATGCAAGGCCTGGGGCTGGAATAGTGTCTGCCCTGTATGAAGCATATATCGGATCACTAGCAACTAGTCTCTTTATTATCTGATAATCATGACCTAGTCATATTATCCCGATGGTTGCAACCCTTAAGAGAACCAGTTCTGTATCCGTGCGTGACCATAATCTCCATATGACTGAAGTGATACTTACGTCTTGATATCACACCCAATACACTACGATTCTCAATAAACCTAGAAGAGGCATACACAAAACCTGTTAAAGTCCTGGACGACCAAAACTAAAGCGTATTGATTGTCGCAAGTACTGGCGATGCAAGTCTTAGGTTATGACCAAATACACCTACCATGATGCGGACTCCCATAGACACATAGTCATACTACCAATGTGATTCTGAGGGGTCTATCCATAGCGAAGCTGTTTCCGTACCATCGGTAAACACAACCTCCTACCACACTTGCATAAGTATCCAATACTTAAATATATGAGAACTATGCCGTTACGCTTCCATAACACGCACAAGTGCGATACTAGTCTATTCCGCATTATCGATGTCCAGTCTCGATAATACTACGACTAGGGATATTTAATGATTAAACCATCGTGGATTGATACTGTCTCATATCATCTCAATCCGGAACTAATCATAAGGACTTTCATCATTCACACATTTAAGTAATCTAATTACGAAATGATAAAAGGCAATTTCCTTTGCTACATAATTAATTTGTACAAAAACACAATGTCTTTTACAAATAGTGATGCTATAGGTCATAATTGTCCAACAATCTCCCACTTGGCCTATAGCCAGTCACTCAAGCATCTAACACTTGAACTATGTACATGTCGCTCATGGCATACATGATCGATCCGACTGCCGAGGCGAACGGTATCCGACTCATGTTGTCTCTCTCATCTTAAGTTTTAGGTCACATGTCCTTAGATAGAATGACGCCATGTGACACTGGCATTAGTCCCCTCTTGGACAGATCCATGTTGAATCTCTTCAACACTTTATCAATGTACGTGCTCTGGGAGAGTCCAAGCAGCTTTCTGGATCTATCCCGGTAGATCTTTATTCCCAGAATAAAGGCTGCTTCTCCCCTATCTTTCATGGAGAATTTTAATGAAAGCCAAGCTTTCACCGATGTTAACATGGGAATGTCATTGCCCATAAGCAATACATCGTCAACATAAAGGACAATGAAAGTCAGTGCGCTCCCACTAACCTTCTTGTATACACAAAGATCATCTACGTTATGAGGAAGTAATACGAGGTATCGACTCCCTGTTATGGCAAAGTGCCATGAGTCCGAATGGATTCCATGTATAACAACTATGTTTGGATACTAGTTGTTGTACCACAAGGCGTTGTGCCTATGGTACATTAAACGTCTTCAAGGAAGACATACATGGAAGGCAACAAACCAACGTACAAAGCTAGGCTTTTGACGAAAAAGGTATCGTTATCAATATTGTGTTAATAACGGTTCAACCTTTTACCTGTTGCCATGGTAAATCCATTTTGAAGATGCTTGAAAATAACTGTATATTTCATTTATGAAATGTGCCAGTTATAAATCAAAATCGCTTTCCTGAAAAGGAAACCTTTTGGAGGATGTTTACAACATCCTGATGATTTTGTATAACCGACAAACAGGTTTGCGGGTTATTCGATCCATGTTTGGATTGATGCAAGCATAAGGTTCTTGGAACGTTTATTTTGAAATAATCATAATGGTTTATGATTTGATTCAAAACTAAATAATTCTTGTGTATATAAGGAGGTTAGTGGGAGAGCGCACTGACAGTGAAATTCCCATAAAGCAATTAGTGAAAGCTTGGCTTTCATAGATATTCTTCATAAGAAATTCTCCGTAGAATTCTGGGGAGTAACAACCTTTATTCAAGGAATAAAGATCTACTGGGATAGATTTGGAGTTTGTTAACACTCTCTGGGAAATTGTACATTTAAAATGTACATGTATTGGTGTCTCATACGCTTCGAGCATATGGAGTCACAATCTGGTCAATCCAAGTGATAGTCACTGGATTGAAGTTAAGAACATCTGTTAGTATCTCTGAGAACTAAAGATGCTATCTTAAACTATGGAGAAGGAGAACTTGAAGTGACTGGGATCACCACTGCAAGTTTCCAAAAGATTAAATATTGCGGTACTATAAAGTTTGAATACTGGGAGCTGGAAATCTTCCGAGCAAGATAACTGTTGCCGAATTAACAACAAATGTGGATTATTGCTGCAGCTGAGGCAGCAATAGAAGCCATTTGGATCGAAAATAAATCTAATAAGATTAGATAAAGTTCTGTTAGCAGCTGAGCTAGGCGTCAGCATAGGCTAAGGAATTAAAGGTCTCGTCGACGATCCAGATATATACTTGTGATGATCGTGTAAATCGCGTCAGACGATAATTAAGCAAATCCGCTGACGAAAACCTTTTTCTCAGCAATTTGAGCGAACCTTACATAGTTCGAGTGTAGGACACTTGAGTGACTCGCTACGTGCCAAGTGGGAGATTGTTGGATAATATGACCCATAGCGTCACTATTTGCACAGATCATTGTGTTGTTGTAGCAAATTAACTATGTAATAAGGAAATTGCACTCTCATCATTTGTGATTAGATCACCATAGATATATAAATGAAGAGAGGTCCCTATGATTAGTTCCTGGATTGAGATGATATGAGACAGTATCAGTCCACGAAGGATTAATCATTAAATATCGCTAGCCGTAGTATTATCGAGACTGGACATCGATAATGCGGAATAGGCTAGTATTGCACTTGTGCGCGTTGTGAGGGCACAACGGCATAGTTCTCATATATATAAGTAGGGATACTTGTGCAAGTGCGATAGGAGGTCGTGTTTCACCGATGGTACGGGAACAGCTTCGCTCTGGATAGACCCTTATGTATTTCATTATTATTATTATTTTATTTCATACTCGCTTTATTATGTATTTAGAATGCATGTTTAAGGGTGTATGATGATGAGACCTTAACAAAGATAATTAAATTGGTAGCCAATTTGCACGCGAAAATCCCTCAATCTATATTAAGCAAATATCCTTCCATTGAATGATTCTTGTTCAAGATCCGAAGTTGGCATTGGTTTGTTTTTGACCAAAGTCAAGACCTTTGTCAATCAAGGATGTACTTGAATCATGAGAGTTTTGTTGCATATCGGTGTCTTGTCCAAATCATGATTTTTATTGGCCAAAGTCAGATCACTTTTTGTCCAATGACATTGATTACGAAACTTTCCTCGTCAATGGGTCCTGCTTAACTGGAATCATTAGGTTTGTTTTTGGCCAAAGCCATGGCCTAGATGATTCGGAGGATATGGTTAGGAAAATGTATTGGATACATTGACATTATATATGTTTCGGACTTGGATGTCCACCTAACCGGATCTAGGAATTGGATGAGATCCAATTGATTTGTGAGATCTACCTAGTTAAATAGCATACAGCTTTTTATTGGCCAAAGTCAGGGTTGTGTGTTATTTAATAGGATCCTAGCCCACTAGGAAACACGGTTTCCCGAGTACTCCACAGAGGGTTAGAGACTCGACGAAAATAGTGGGAGGCAAGTATTGAATTTGCAACATTCGTTCGAATACTCGCTAAAACGCTCATTTTTATTTTACTCGTCATATTATTAAAAGTATTAGTTGGACTAATATTTTATGTTGTTTTAAATTTATATATAGTTGGACTATATACAAACTCATTCAATATATAGTTGATTTTATAATTGGATTATAGTAATCATATAATTGAATTAAATGATAGTTGATTTTATAATGGGATTATAGTAATCAATATTAAAATTATAGTTGATTTTATAATTGGATTATAGTAATCAATATAATTGAATTAATGATCTTGATTTTATAATGGGATTATAGTAATCAATATTAAACTTATAGTTGATTTAATAATTGGATTATTGTAATCATTATAATAAATAGTACCTTAATAATTTGATTAAATAGTTGGACTATTAAAATCAAGTAAAGAATTGAAAAGGTTGAATATTTAAAATATATAATCCTTGGATTAAATGTTTTAAATGATTTAATTTTCAATTGGGAATTAATAATAGGTTAATTTATTTGATAAAATAACTTATTATTATTAAGCCCATAATTAAGCAAATAGTAGAGCATAAAGTCTTTGGAAGATTTATGTGATGATGACTTTAGTGCTTAATTAATATACTTACAATAAATCTATCTTTAGATTTAAAAGTATTAAAATTGCAATTAATAATTCTTGGAGAATTAATTGACTATTCTAGTGGAGAAAAGTCAAAGTTTGCAATTAGGGCATGTAGCACAAGGTGCAATCGTTTCGATATTCCGAAACCCAAGCTTGGCCAAAGGTTTGTGAAATATTGAAAAGGATAATTGACATATCCCGTAGCGACTACCATTTGGATATGGAAGAAACGAAGGAATTAAGATAGGGCGAGGCTCTAACTTTAAAAAAATATTTGTCAAAGTTATGTTTACTACTAGTATTAAAATTGGATTTAAATACTTAGTGTGGTACATAATACATATATGTATTGACGTTCAGAATCCGCTGTGAGCTGGATACTGGCTTCAAGCCGAGATTTCTCTGCGAATTGGAAACGGGACGAAAGTCGCTATTTCGACCGTAGATACCTAAGTTTAGGAACTACCCTTTGGGTATGTACTTAATTAGGAAATGTTATAATGTAACTAGTTTGACTAGAGACATTATCTCTATATCAGTGTTTAATCCGATGCGGATAAAACCTTCATATTCTAGAACACTAAAGTGTTTCATTATATGAAGATGATACTGAGATAAATACATTAGATGTAAATAACATAATTTATATTTGAATATAAATAAAATCTCAAACATATAAAATGACAAATAAATAGCTCAAATTGATTTGATCAATAGAGACTTATTTGTGGCATTGTTGTCTGGGACACAATTAAACAAGACTCGTATATCCACACTTTTGAAGAGTGGGTACTAGGACTGATTTGACTATTCAAATAAGGTCTACGAATCTAGTTTATTAAACAAGACTCGTATATCCATACTTTTTGAAGAGTGGATACTAGGACTGATTTGACTATTCAAATAAGGTCTACGAATCTAGTTTATTAGGTTAAATACCTAAAATACTATTTACTTGGTAATAGTAAAAGGGCCACCGATCTGTTAGCCCTATTCATGGTGAAGTAAGTGGGCCCATATCTAGCTAGGCTAGATGTGAACATGAATATTTCGTGACCTTAACGGATGTGACATCACGTTGTGGTTATGTGTTCTTTTGAAGAACACAGATCGGAAACTTTAGAGTTTCTACACGAAGTAGACAAACAGATCAGCTATAGTGTTATTCCGCCACGGTAAGACCGAAATGGAAAATACTTAAGCAGTAAGTTTCATATATAAATGAAAGAGTACGGTATTCTTTCATATGAGGACTCCTCCCGAGACACGTTAGTTAGACGGTGTGTTCGAACCAAAAACCGAATTTTTGTTGGACATGATAAGGTTTATCACGAGTCGCTCTGAGCTATAATTTCCTTCAACAGGATATGTATTAACAGTGCAAAACTTATTTAGAATAAGGTTCCATATAAATCTGTTGACAGATATCATATAGGATATGAACAGGGAAGAAACGAGGTTTCTCATTCCTGATAATTTGGGTATGCCAGGCATGACGTTTGGATGATACCAAACTAAAGGACCCAAATTGGATTAGTGCCAATATAGGTTATCCAAAGGGAAACCTAAGTATAGTACTTATAAATCTCACATGAGAACAATGTGATTGTTGCTCACCATGCGGTTTTCCTAAGAGGAATACCAATATGCAGTGGTCAGTGGGAGGATAGTAATACTCGATGAAAATCGGAGTAACACTGTTCAAGGCACGAAGTCCTTAATGGAACACAAATAGTTCATCTATGATTAAACTATACCATTAATCTTCAAATACACAAGAACTTCGTAAATCGGATAGAGTCAGAAAACAACCTAGGGTATGGGTTTCTGATCTCACCCCATAAAGATGTCAATCTTATGGAGGTGTACCATCCGACTACGTTATGAGGAAGTAATACGAGGTATCGACTCCCTGTTATGGCAAAGTGCCATGAGTCCGAAATGGATTCCATGTATAACAACTATGTTTGGATACTAGTTGTTGTACCACAAGGCGTTGTGCCTATGGTACATTAAACGTCTTCAAGGAAGACATACATGGAAGGCAACAAACCAACGTACAAAGCTAGGCTTTTGACGAAAAAGGTATCGTTATCAACATTGTGTTAATAACGGTTCAACCTTTTACCTGTTGCCATGGTAAATCCATTTTGAAGATGCTTGAAAATAACTGTATATTTCATTTATGAAATGTGCCAGTTAAAATCAAAATCACTTTCCTGAAAAGGAAACCTTTTGGAGGATGTTTACAACATCCTGACGATTTTGTATAACCGACAAACAAGGTTTGCGGGTTATTCGATCCATGTTTGGATTGATGCAAGCATAAGGTTCTTGGAACTGTTATTTTGAAATAATCATAATGGTTTATGATTTGATTCAAAACTAAATAATTCTTGTGTATATAAGGAGGTTAGTGGGAGAGCGCACTGACAGTGAAATTCCCATAAAGCAATTAGTGAAAGCTTGGCTTTCATAGATATTCTTCATAAGAAATTCTCCGTAGAATTCTGGGGAGTAACAACCTTTATTCAAGGAATAAAGATCTACTGGGATAGATTTGGAGTTTGTTAACACTCTCTGGGAAATTGTACATTTAAAATGTACATGTATTGGTGTCTCATACGCTTCGAGCATATGGAGTCACAATCGGGTCTATCCAAGTGATAGTCACGGATTGAACTTAAGAACATCTGTTAGTATCTCTGAGAACTAAAGATGCTATCTTAAACTATGGAGAAGGAGAACTTGAAGTGACTGGGATCACCACTGCTGCAAGTTTCCAAAAGATTAAATACTGCGGTACTATAAAGTTTGAATACTGGGAGCTGGAAATCTTCCGAGCAAGATAACTGTTGCCGAATTAACAACAAATGCGGATTATTGCTGCAGCTGAGGCAGCAATAGAAGCCATTTGGATCGAAAATAAATCTAATAAGATTAGATAAAGTTCTGTTAGCAGCTGAGCTAGGCGTCAGCATAGGCTAAGGAATTAAAGGTCTCATCGACGATCCAGATATATACTTCTATATCATCTGATTCGTTCGGATCATACATCGTGGCGATGTGATGATCGTGTAAATCGCGTCAGACGATAATTAAGCAAATCCGCTGACGAAAACCTTTTTCTCAGCAATTTGAGCGAACCTTACATACTTCGAGTGTAGGACACTTGAGTGACTCGCTACGTGCCAAGTGGGAGATTGTTGGATAATATGACCCATAGCGTCACTATTTGCACAGATCATTGTGTTGTTGTAGCAAATTAACTATGTAATAAGGAAATTGCACTCTCATCATTTGTGATTAGATCACCATAGATATATAAATGAAGAGAGGTCCCTATGATTAGTTCCTGGATTGAGATGATATGAGACAGTATCAGTCCACGAAGGATTAATCATTAAATATCCCTAGCCGTAGTATTATCGAGACTGGACATCGATAATGCGGAATAGGCTAGTATTGCACTTGTGCGCGTTGTGAGGGCACAACGGCATAGTTCTCATATATATAAGTATTGGATACTTGTGCAAGTGCGATAGGAGGTCGTGTTTCACCGATGGTACGGGAAACAGCTTCGCTCTGGATAGACCCTTCGGAATCCCATTGGTATTATGACTAGGTGTCTATGGGAGGCCGAAATCAAGGTAGGTGTGTATAGTCTTAACCTGAGACTTACATCGCTAATACTTACGACAATCGGTAAACTTTGGTTTTGGTGGTGGGGGATCTTAACTGGTTCTGTGTTCACACTCTTCTGGGTTTATCAGAGAATCGTAGAGTATTGGTGTGATGTCAAGACGGAAGTATCACTTCAGTCATATTGGAGATGATGTCACGCAGGATACGGTATTAGTGCTCTTAAAGTGATGCGCATCCAATCGTGATATTATGACCAGGTCATGAATATCCGATTATAGAGACTAGTTACCAGACATCCGATATGTGTTTCGGACGGGGCAGACACTTATCCAGCCCCAGCCCTAGCACGTGATTATCCGATACTGGGCCGATATGCACAATACAACATGTATACTACGCTTGATACAGATCTAGATATTCTTTGATGAATATGTCCGGAGAACTTGGGAAGACTTGGTGCTTTGCTAGGAGTCGACCTTGTCTCGTAAATCGGTAGAACGTAGTACTTGGTACGTACGTGATTCGGGCACTCCGACGACCGTATTTACTGCCAACTTATCCGGGGATCTCATGGGTCGCTTCCCGATAATCCACCGATGACGCACAACTCGCACTCTTGAATAATCTGGGATTATATAGAGAGAGAGAAAATTAATCTAGGATTAATAACGGAGATGTTTTATCCGGGATAAAATGTCGTCTAAAGAGAGAGAACGATTAATTCGGAATTAATCGATGTATTAATATATTCGATATATTAGATGAAATTAGATTTCGACGCGGAATTAAAATTGATTTTAATTCGGGCAAACGAGTTAATTTAGAATTAATTCGTTAGCGACGTAAATAATAATTTCGCTAGGCGCAATTATTTATTTAAATTCGATTTAATTAACGTCGCGACGTAAGCTCGGTATTTCGGAAATATCGAACCCGAACGCGTGAGTGCACGTGGGCCCACTTTCATTTGGAAACGTGTGGGGCCCACATAACACATGTCATTCTAATGCATTGCATGTAGATGTGTACAATGCACTCAATTTATTGCATGGAAATTGAGTGTTTGACACTCTAAGCCATTGCATGTTTTGTGTCATAATTTTATTATTAATTTAATAATATTATGGCATAAATATAAATTGATTTTTGGTAAATCATTTTTAACTTAACACAATTTCATCTCTCACATTTTCTCTCTTCCTCTCTCACGCCAAAACAGAATTTTTGGACTGGTTTTGAACCAGAAAAACGTGACACTAAAGGGAAGCAAGGGTTGGGTTTTCATGGTGAAAACCGCAAGTGCTAGCACACTACGAGTCTTGCGAAGGTGGTAGGGAGGTTCACCCATGAGGCGGGACTCATCCGACGGAGTTGGAGCTTCGTTTTGAGACCCGAAACTGCCAAGATAGTGAGCATGGACTGGTTGCAGTGGCGTGAGCAAGGCAGTACGTTTTTGGCCTTGATTCGTCTTCAAATCGACATAACCGATCAATGTGAGTATTCCGCTACCTCCGTTGATGTATTCACGCATTATTTCATGTCTTGATTTGATCTTGGGACCTTAGAATAAACCAACACCAGCACCCCACCCCAAATCTTCAGGAATGAGAAACCTGATTTCTTTCCTATCCATCTCATATGGTGTCTGTTGAACATACTTTGACGGAACCTTATTCAAAATAAGTATTGCACTGTTTAATGCATATCCCCATAAGGAAATATATAGCTCAATGTGACTCATCATAGACCTTACCATGTCTAACAAGGTTCGGTTTCTCTTCTCCTTCGACACACCGTTTAATTACGGTGTTCCGGGAGGAGTCCACTGTGAAAGAATACCATATTATTTAAAGTAGTCAATAAACTCATTGCTCAAGTATTCGCCACCACGATCTGACCGTAATGTCTTAATACTTTTACCAGTCTGTTTTTCAACTTCGTGTCGAAACTCTTTGAATTTCTCAAAAGTTTCCGACTTGTGTCTCATAAGATACACATAACCATAACGTGATGTATCGTCCGTAAAGGTTACGAAGTATTCATATCCACCTCTACCGTGGCTAGACAGGGGCCCACAAACGTCATTATGAATAAGCGCTAACAGTTCGGTGTCACGTACACATTTACCACTAAAAGGTGATTTAGGAATTTTGCCTAATAAGCAAGATTCACAGACGTCATATGAATTTGGATCAAATCCGTCCATGTAACCACTCTTCGAAAGTGTGGATATGTGAGTCTTGTTTATGTATCCCAGACGACAATGCCACATATAAGTTTCATCTTTATAACTTACTTTAAGCCTTTTGTTTGTTACATTTTGAGATTGGTTTATATTCAAAATATAAAGACCATTATTTACAATACCAATGCAAATTTCTATATCATTTTTATACATAAAACACCCAGTGTTTCTAAATACAAAAGTGTACCCACATTGGGCTAACATAGATACAGAAATAATATTCCTAGTCAAACTAGGTACATAATAACAATCTGTAAGTTCAAGTACATGCCCCGAGGGCAGTTCTAAAACAAAAGTGCCAACTGCCAAAACGGCGACTGGTGTCCCATTTCCAACACGGAGGTCAATCTCTCCTGAAACCAGTCTCCTGCTAATCCGCAGATCCTGCACATTAGTACAAATGTGAGTACCACAACCATAACCACAACCAGAATCAAAAATCTAATTTTTAAAACTAGAAGTAGTCATGTTTATTTCTATAAAAAACATACCTGAGGCCGGTGCCTTGCCCGCCTTGATTTCCTTCCAGAGTGCCTTGTACTCGCGGAAATCACGCTTCAAATGACCCCGCTGTCCGCACTGAAGACAAACATCTTGGGATTTGTCCTTGGGCTTCCCAGAAGCCTTTGACGATTTGGCCTTGCCCTTCTTCCTATGCTTCTTCTTTTTAACACCTCCAGTCGCCTTGGGCCCATCCCTCGGAGTCTGAGATGTTGAAGCATAGTGCGCCTCGCACTTCTTGCCCTTAAGGAGCTCCTTTTCTACCTCTCGCAGAGTGGACATCAACTCTCCAAGAGTTTGGTCTTGGTTCAACATGTTGTAGTTCATGATGAACCCACTCCAAGTGTCGGGGAGAGACTGTAGGATCAAATCTACTGAAGTCTCAGCCTCGAAGACTATGCCTATCTGTCCAAGCTGCTCAATGTCAGCAATCATCTCTGAGACATGGTGCTCAACAGACGTACCCTCTGACTTGCGAGCCCGGAAGAGCTTCTTCTGTAACTCGTATCTTTGCGATCTAAGATTAGATCGGTGGAGATCGTGCAAATTCGCCACCATCTCATAGGGATCCAACCCCTTATTTTGACGACGGAATTACGGAGTCATAGCGGCAAGCATTACCGATTGAGCAGACTGATCAAGTCGGGGCTTAGGACCAAGAGGTCGCTCTATAGTATATAGTAACTTCTCGGATCCCATAACAATTCTGAGATTCATATCCCAGTCTTGAAAGTTTCTGCCATTAAAGACGTTGTCGCCCATGATAATATCCCTAATGCTTAACTTTCCATTCATCTTAACCACAATAGTCCAACTATTCGATTAACGATGTTTGGGTACAGTCTAACTGTTACAAGAAAAATAATAATGTATTAGTCCAACTAATAAAATAATTTTGTCGAAATAATTTGAAAGCGCGTAAAGCTAAGTATTTGAACGAAATTGCAAATTCAATACTAGCCTCCCACTATTTTTCGGCGAGCCTCTAACCCTCTATGGAGTACTCGGGAAACCTAGTTTCGTAGTGGGCGAGGATCCCGTTAAATAACACACATCCTTGACTTTGGCCAACAAGCTCTATGATATTTAACTAGGTAGATCTCGAAGATCAATTGGATCTCATCCAATTCCTAGATCCGGTAGGTGGACCTCCAAGTCCGGAACATATATACAATGTATATGCCAATATATCCAATATATTTTCCTAACCTTTTCCTATGAATCAACTAAGCCTTGGCTTTGGCACAACAAGCTTAATGATTCCAGTTAAGCGGGACCCATTGACCTTGGAAATCTTTGTAATCAATGTCGATGGACAAGAAGTGATCTTGACTTTGGCCAACAAATCACAACTTGGACAAGACACCGATATGGAACAAAGCTTTCATGATTCAAACACATCCAAAATTGACAAAGGTCTTGACTTTGGCCAACAAACCATTGCCAATCTTGGATCTTGAGTAAGAATCGCTCAATGGAAGGAAAACGATTAATATGTTTTGAGGGTTTTTCACGTAAATTGGCAACCAATTTATTATCTTTTTTAGGTCTCATCATACACCCTTAAACATGTATTCTAAAAGCATAATAAGGCGTGGAAAGTAAATTAATAACTGCATTATGCGGATGGATATTTAACAAATTTTTCCTAGAACAAATCACTCAATTTCCTCTCCCGGCTAGCACTATTCCAACTTCTACCCAATTACATAATACAATAAAAGAAACCTCATAAACATTGAAGGGAATTAGGTGAGAAGAGAATACTAAGAATCAATAAAGAGAGAATGCTGGACACGCAAGTCTAATTTATAAATTCTAAATTTACAACAATTTCCAAAATTGCCCTTTCCCTTCTAATAACCATCTGATATACGCTATTCATTCATTACATCCATGTATTCATTCAAGCATGTTATTCAATCAATCTAATCAAATTAATTAATCTTTGAATATTAGTGATCATCCAATGTTCAAACAATGATTTGATTTGCGCGAGTCCAACTCGATTTAGAATAAGTACTCAAAGTACGAATTCTTGAATTAAATCGAACTACTTAATTAAATCCAATTTAATATCTATTCAATACTAATTCAATATTTAATTCTAAATTAAATAACTACACTTTTAATGCGCTTTAACGACTTAGATTCCAAATCTAATCTTAATGGGTCTCAAAGCCCAATTAACATCCAATGTAATTTAATTAAAGTCCAATGGGCTTTCAATTAATTTCATAAGGCATGGACTTTGGTCAATGTGGGTCAAACCCAAATACCAAAGCCCAATTAAGGAATCACCCTCATTTTCCTAGAAACCAATTTAGGCCAATTAGGCCCAATTAAACATTTAAAGCCCATTTGTTATATTTGGACTTAATGGAATGATTTAGGCCCAATTTGGATCCAATACAATTGGCCTAACCTAACTTGGCCCAACAAGCCCATTATGCCCAAATACAACAATTATAAGCCCAATTCAAAATCAAGCCCAATTAACTAAATTTCAATATTCCGAATTTCAAAATTCAATTAATTCAAGTGTAATACATTAATTGATTATCTAAATTAATATTTCCAAAATACAAATTTAATCAATTAATCATGTATTAACTTGTTCAACTCATGTCCAACATTTTTGAATCAAAAATCATCTCATTAAAAGCTTTATCATTCACGGCATTTTAGGGTTTA
The DNA here is from genome assembly GCA_019454045.1 of Zanthoxylum bungeanum. Lineage (NCBI taxonomy): Eukaryota > Viridiplantae > Streptophyta > Magnoliopsida > Sapindales > Rutaceae > Zanthoxylum > Zanthoxylum bungeanum. Next base: position 56,323 of record SKCR01021693.1, on the reverse strand, counting down.
TTGTCCGATTTCGATTTCAATCCGATTGAATCTTAAATCAACATCACCCAAGTCGTTTTACTCATCCAATGATGAAAAGAACAAAAAATACCATGACATTATAGGGCACCAAACTCTCAGCCAAGCCAAGATTAAGGGGAAAAATTAATCCAATTCATTATTCATGAAATTGATCATGCATAACACTATATTATCATCATTCAAGCATACTCAATCAATCAATTTTATCAAATCATGCTCAAATCATTTTTACCCAAATATTTTTTCATGCTTAAACCTTACTCCATGATACCATTGTTGGTTTCTAAGGTGGTCCCAAGATCAATATAAGCAATGAAAAGAATGAATACTCATAAGAAGTATGGCAGAATCATACTTACAAAGAACGGCTTTTGGATTCGAAGATCAATAAAAATTTCCTCCTTGCTTGATGTATTCGGTCAAGGCTTGTTTTGTTGAAGAAGATGAACAAGCTCCAAGCTTCCAAAGGATTCCAAGCTCTAAGTTCGGTTTCCCTATCACCTTGTATTGATCCTTTTAGTGTGCTAGCAAGATGGAAGAAAGAAAACAATTTTCTTTCTCTTGGAGGAGGTCACGGCAATGACCAAAATGAGGGAGAGAGAGTTTTTCTCTTTTGTGTTTTGTTTTCTAAAAACAATTATTAAAAAATCCTTTTCCAAAATTTGGTACATCCTTTCCAAAAAGTCAACCAAAATTTTGGAGCCAAAAATCTCATTAAAGACACTCAACCACTTCACTCATGAATAGTGACTGCATATCACTCACCAAAAAGTGACTTGACATCTATCACTAAAGTGACAAGTGATATGACTCGCGATGTGACTTGTGGGCCCCACTTTAATTCAAAATCGAAGTGGGCCTGCAAACACATTCCGGGCTCGAGTTCGTTAATTCCGAATTAACGAATTTTTCGTTGCGAAGTAATTAAATCAAATTCGATTAAATAATTATGCCTAGCAAAATTATTATTCACGTCGCTAGCGAATTAATTCTAAATCAATTCGTTAGCCCAAATTAAAATCCAATTTTAATTCCGCGTCGAAATCAAATTTCGTATAATATATCGAATATATTATTTTATCGATTAATACCAAATTAATCGTTCTCTCTCTTCAAATAGTACTTTATCCCAGATAAAGTCTCTCCGCTATTAATCCTGGATTAATAAATTTAGAATCATACGTCATCGGTGAATCTTCGGGAAGCGACCCTTGAGATCCCTAGATATATTGGTAGTAAATCCGGTCGTCAGACTATCCGAACACGTACGTACCTCGTACTACGTTCTTATCGATTTACGAGACAAGGTTGGCTTCTAGCAAAGCGCCATGCCTACCTAATTCTCCGGAAATATTCTTAATGGAATATATAATCTATGTCAGGCGTAGTATACGTAGTATTGCGTATTGCGATCTAGTATCGGAAGTCACATGCAAGGCCTGGGGCTGGAATAGTGTCAGCCCCGTACGAAATATATATCGGATCACTAGTAACTAGTCTCTTTATTATCGGATAATCATGACCTAGTCATATTATCCCGATGGTTGCAACCCTTTAGAGAACCAGTTCTGTATCCCTGCGTGACCATCATCTCCATATGACTGAAGTGATACTTCCGTCTTGACATCACACCTAATACACTACGATTCTCAATAAACCCAGAAGAGGCGTACACAGAACCTGTTAAAGTATTGGATGACCAAAACCAAAGCGTATTGATTGTCGCAAGTACTAACGATGCAAGTCTCAAGTTAAGACCAAATACACCTACCATGATGCGGACTCCCATAGACACATAGTCATACTACCAATGGGATTCCGATGGGTCTATCCAGAGCGAAGCTGCTTCCATACCATCGGTAAACAAAACCTCCTACCACACTTGCATAAGTATCCAATACTTAAATATATGAGAACTATGCTGTTACGCTTCCATAACACGCACAAGTGCGATACTAGTCTATTCCGTATTATCGATTTCCAGTCTCGATAATACTACGACTAGGGATATTTAATGATTAAACCGTCATGGATTGATACTGTCTCATATCATCTCAATCCGAAACTTATCATAAGGACTTTCATCTTTCACACATTTAAGTAATCTAATTACGAAATGATAAAAGGCAATTTCCTTTGCTACATAATTAATTTGTACAAAAACACAATGTCTTTTACAAATAGTGACGCTATGGGTCATAATTGTCCAACAGTTGCAAAGCATGAACTTATGGCTTCAGCATCTCAGATGATGGAGTCATTGCTTGGCACGTTAAGGAAAATTTCGGAGCGTCAATGATCAGTGAAATCACATACGTAACGCAAACGTACGTATTGCTCAAGTAGTATAAAATGTATCGATCCCACGATGACTTAATACCTTAGCTATTAATTTATGACATTAAATGATTGTGAGTATCTAATAGATTGTTGTTTCGATGGTGATTTTTGTCTGAAAATAAGTAAATAAAATAGTTCAAAAGTAAATTTAAGGAAAATTCAAGGGTTGAGAATCATTCCAATATCTTTTAAAGATGAGGTGTCTTATGTTTTTGCAATATATTGGTTTATTAACCTGGAACATGAAATTATGCAAAAGCATCTTCCGATGGTCGGATGCTAACACTCAGTGTAACCCAATTAATCATATTCCTTTGTTAATCAAGTTATCTGAATTCATTAAGATTAAGTTCCAATTATGGCTACCCCCGCCCGACAGGTATATTCATATCCTGTAAGGAAATCTATTAGGGATTATCTATCCTTAAGTGAGATCGTGAGCTTTTGAGTCTAAGGCTGAAATCTAAAATCCTTTTTCCAACTTCATTTAAGTTTACCAAATCAATCTTATTAATGGCCAGTTAACAAGAAGCATTAAGCTTAAGGCTCAATAATAAACCTTTATATTACCTAAAACGTAAAATAACCCCTTATAAACCGGTGATATTGGAATTCATCACAACCCCATATATGGTATTTACTTACAACACATATCTAGGACTAATAAAGACATAAATAAAGAAAATGACATAAAGTAAAGCTTGGAAATTAAAAAGATAAATTAACAATAAAGAAAATGCTGGATTCAGAGGATCACACTTTATTACTTCTAATTTAGATATCTCCTTTATTATAATAATTAACTTTGCATGACATTACCAACTGACCATATAGGCGGTATCCTTATTAAGTCAAATTATGATAATTCCAACCGACCATAAGGCGGTATCTAATTTAGTCAGGTTTAAAATTAATTAATTAATTCCAAACGACCATAAGGCGGTATATCCCATTAAGTCAGGTTTTAAAAAATTTATATATTATAATTAAGGGAGAAATCTAAATATTAGTAATAAAAGTTTACCCTTCAACACAGCAGGAGAGTTACCTCATAATACTGAAAAATAAAATAAAGACTGAAAAGTAAAATAAAGAAAGAACTATTGCGTAAAATAAAAATTAAATACAAAAAGCTATAAATAAACAAAGAAGATACAATTTTCTTAGTGTTAGACAATTATGACCCATAACATCACTATTTATACAGAACATGGTGTTGTTGTACAAATTAACTATGTGACAAAGGAAATTGCTCTTTTATCATTTGTAATTGGATTACCGGGATATATAAATGATAAAAGTCCATATGATTAGTTCCGGATTGATAAGATATGAGACAGTATCAATCCATGAAGGTTTAATTAATAAAACATCCATAGTCGGAGTATTATCGAGATTGGACATCGATAATGCGGAATAGACTAGTATTGCACTTGTGCGTGTTATGGGAGCATAACGACATAGTTCTCATATATTTGGGTATTGGATACTCATGTAAGTGTAATAGGAGGTTGTGTTTACCGATGGTACAAAAACAACTTCGTTCTGGATAGACCCCTCGGAATTCCATTGGTAGTATGACTATGTGTCTATGGAAGTCTGAATCAGGGTAGGTGTATTTGGTCTTAACCTGAGACTTGCACCGCTAATACTTGCGACAATCAATATACATTGGTTTTGGTCATCCAGGGCTTTAACAGGTTCTGTGTACGCCTCTTCTGGGTATATTGAGAATCGTAGTGTATTGGGTGTGATGTAAAGATGGAAGTATCACTCCAGTCATAGTGGAGATGATGATCACATAGGATACGGAACTGGTGCTCTTATATGCTGCAGCTATCGGGATAATATGGCAAGGTCATAGTTATCCGATTATAGAGACTAGTTACCAGAGAGCCGATTTGTGCTTCGTACGGGGCAGACACAATTCTAGCCCCAGACCTAGCATGCGACATCAGAAACTGGATCGCAATACGCAATACGACGTATACTACGCTTGATATAGATTACATATTCCTTTAAGAATATTTCTGGAGAATTGGGTAGGCACGGTGCTTTCCTAGAAGCCAACCATGTCTTGTAAATCGGTAAAAACGTAGTACTAGGTACGTACGTGTTCGGAAAGTCCGACGACCGAATTTACTGCCAACATATTCGGGGATCTCATGGGTCGCTTCCCGAAGATTCACCGATGACGTATGACTCGAGCATAATTAATCTATGATTAATTATTAGATAGAGAAAATTAATCTAGGATTCTTTACAGAGATATTTTATCTGGGATAAAATATTATTTAAAGAGAGAGAACGATTAATTTGGAATTAATCGATAAAATAAATATTCGATATATTATACAAAAACTGGATTTCGACGTGGAATTAAAATTAGATTTAATTCGGGCGAATAAGTTAATTTAAAATTAATTCGCTAGCGACGTGAATAGTAATTTTGCTAGGCATAATTATTTAATTAAATTTGATTTAATTACGTCGCAACGGAAAATTCGTTAATTCGGAATTAGCGAACCCGAGCCCGGGAGGAGTGTTTGCGGGCCCACTGCATTTCGAATCGAGTGGGGCCCATAAGTTACATCACGCGTCACATCATTAGTCATTCTTGTGATGAAAGTCACATCACTTTGAGTGATGTGATGGTTATCACTTGTGATTGATGGTGGTGGTTGGAAGGTTTTAATGCCTTGTACCTTTTTGACTTTGGTTTTGTATTAGATTTTAGAAATCCAAATACACAAAAAAAAACCAAAAAAACAAAAAAATTCATCTTCTCCCTCTCTCTCTCTCAACTCACGGCCAAGGGCCATTTTTCTTCTTCATTTTCTCTCAATGCCGAGAGATGCAAGAAGGCAAAGAAAAATTATGGCAATTTTTCAAGAGTGTTAGCACACCAAAGGAGTCTTACAAACGTGATAGGGAAACCCATTCAGGAGCATGGAATCTCAAAACAAAGCTTGGAGCTTGGAGGACACAAATGGAGGGCTTGACCGAAACAAACAAAGAAGAAAGCTTGGAGCAGAATTTTTGTTGTCATCGCACATCACAAATCCGTTCATAGTAAGTATGCTTCCGCCATACTTCTTTATGTATTCACATTATTTTCATTGCTTGAATGATCTTGGGACTATAGTAGAAACCCAACAATGGTATTAGAGCATTTTAAGCATGAAATTAATTTAGGGTAAAATTTGGGTAAAATTGATTTGAGCATGATTTGATGAAATTGTTTGATTGAGTATGCTTGAATGATAATAACTTAGAGTTATTTGTGATCAATTGATGAAAATTGAATTGGAAAATTTTTCCCCAAATGTTAGGCTTGGCCGAAATTTGGACATGCCCTAAATGTCATGGTAATTTTGTTTTTTCATCATTGGATGAATTGAAAGACTTGGGAAATGTTGATTTAGGATTTAATTGGATTGAAATCGAAATCGAAAAAAATCCCCAATTTCGTGACCATTATAGCATGAAATGAATTGATTTTTTTTATTCAATAATGTTGGACATGTGTTGATGATGATTAGCATAATTAATTATGTTAATTGGTATTTTGGAAATGTTTAATTTGACTAATTAATTATGGCTATACACTTTAGATAATTGAATTGTGAAATTTGGAAATTTGGAATTTAATTATTTGGGCTAAATTTGGAATTGGGCTAATAAAGTTGTATTTGGGCTTAATGGGCTTGGTTGGGCCAAGTTTGGTTTAGGTTAATTGGTTGGATCCAATTGGGCCCAAAACCATATCCATAAAGTCAAATATGATTGAATGGGCCTTTAATATTTTAATTGGGCCTAAATTGATTTTTGGCAAAAGGGTGATTCCTTATTGGGCTTTGGTTGCCAAAGCCCATGCCTTATAAATTAATTGAAAGCCCATTGGACTTTAATTAAATTGACATTGGATGTTAATTGGGCTTTGAGACCCGTAATGATTAGATTTAGAATCTAAGTCTCAAAGGCTCATTAATAAAGTGTAATTATTTAATTTGGAATTAAATAAAAAATTAGTATTGAATACAAATTAAATTGGATTTAATGTTGTAGTTTAATATAATTCGAGAATTCGTACTTTGAGTACTTATTCTTAAACGAGTTGGACTCGCGCAAATCAAATCGTTGTTTGAACATTGGATGGTCATTAATTTCAGATTAATTAATTGGATTAGATTGATTGATAACATGCTTTGTGTGAATACATGGATGTGATGTATGATAATGTATATTAGATGGGTGAGGGCAATTTTGGAAATTGTTGTAATAAATTTAGAATTTATTAAATTGGACCTGCGTGTCCAGCCTATTACCTCTTGACTCTTGTATTTCTCTTCTCACTTATTCCCCTCAATGTAAATGAGGTTTCTTTAGAAGTGTATGTAATTGGGTAGAAGTAAGATTTGTGCTAGGGAGAGAGAGGAAAGAGAGAGATTTGTTCTAGGAACAAGTTGTTTTAAATATCCATCCGCATATCATTATTAATTTATTTATCGCGCCTTATTATGCTTTTAGAATGCATGTTTAAGGGTGTATGATGAGACCTAATCAAAGATAATTAATTGGTTGCCAATTATGCGAAAACCCCTCAATAATATTAAGCGTTTTTCCTTCCATTGAATGATTCATTCTTAAGATCCAAGATTGGGACTGGTTTGTTAGTTAAAGTCAAGACCTTTGTCCATTGCGGATGTGTTTGAATCATGAAGGCTTTGTTCCATATCGCATGTCTTGTCCAAGTTGTGATTTGTTGGCCAAAGTCAAGATCACTTCTTGTCCATCGACATCGATTACCAAGCTTTCCAAGGTCAATGGGTCCCGCTTAACTCGAATCATTAAGTTTGTTGTGCCAAAGCCAAGGCTTAATTGATTCAGAGGAAAAAGGTTAGGCAATATATTGGCATATATAAGATATATGTTTCGGACTTGGATGTCCACCTACTGGATCTAGGAATTGGATGAGATCCAATTGATCTTAGAGATCTACCTAGTTAAATATCATACAGCTTGTTGGCCAAAGTCAAGGTGTGTGTTATTTAACGGGATCCTAGCCCACTAGGAAATAAGGTTTCCCGAGCACTCAACAGAGGGTTAGAGCTCGCCGAAAAATAGTGGGAGGCAAGTATTAAATTTGCAATTTCATTTAGATACTTGCCAATACGCGCTCATTTCAATTTTTTGTCAATACTTAAAAAATAGATATTAGTTTGACTAATATTTAGTCGTTGTTTTAAATAAACAGTTGGACTGTATTCAAACTACTTCAAGTTATAGTTGATTATATAATTGGATTATAGTAATCAATATATTTGAATTTAATAATCAAATATAGTTGATTATATAGTTAGACTATAGTAATCATTATATTCAATTGTACCCGAAATCGTTGATTGGATAGTTGGACTATAGCAATCAAGATAACTGAAAGATTAGTGTTTAAAACATAATCCTGGGAGAAAATGTCATTAAACGGCTTTAATTTCAAATTGGGAATAAAACCTCAGGATAGTCCTGGGATCTGAGGAGTTACTTTATTTGATAGAGAAACATCTCGGGCCTAAGCCGGACTGGAGCAAATAGTAGAACATGATCTTTGGAAGATTCATGTGATGATAACTTTAGTGCTCAATCATTTATGTTTGTTGCAATGACACTTTAATTTCGTCGTCAGAATTAAGGATTATCCTTATATATGATGTTGAAATTAAGGATCTTCATAGATCTATTCTTAGATCTTAGAAGTACAAATTACAAAAGAAGCTATTTAGCTCGTGTATATCATAGGGTACATCTGTCGAGCACTAGGTGTCGCAGATGATTGCAAACATCAATCAGCTAGGTTAGCTAGGCATTACCTACATGGCCAAGACTACCAAAGATTTGATCTTATAGTCTCTACTCGAAGCTGGGGCAGGTTCATTGTGAACCAAGAGTAAACTCTTGGAGAGTTGATGGCTATGCTCTAGGAGGCACAACCAGAGCTTCTAATAGGGCAAAGGCAAAATCATCACAAGTCTTCTAGGAAGACAAAGGACAAAATCCCAAGATGCCTGCCTAAACTGTGTAGCAAACGGAGTCACTGGAACCGTGACTGCCGTATGGATAAGGCAGACATGAAGGAATAGAAGAGAGGCAAGGCTCCGGCTTCAAACATGTTTTTCATAAACATGTTTGCTATTAGTTTCAAAATTGGTTTTGATACTAGATGTGGTACATAAGATATGTTGTTGTGCAGAATCTGCTGATTAGCAGGATACTGACTTCAGTTGAGATTGATATGCGAATCAGAAATGGGACGAGAGTCGCTGTTTTAACCATAGAATCCTAAGTTTAGGAACTACCTTTCGCGTGTGTACTTAAACATTATCTCTATATCTAAGTTAATTTGTTGCAGATATACCTTTATATTCTAGAACACTAAAGTGTTTCATTTATAAAGATGATATTGAGATAAGCACATTAGATGTGAATAACAGTATTAATATTTAGAATATAAATAAATCTCAAACATATGACATGACAAACAAATAGCTCAAACTGAATTAATCAGATGAGACTTATTTGTGGCATTGTTGTCTGGGACACAATTAACAAGACTCGTATATCCACACTTTCGAAGAGTGGATACTAGGACGAATTTGATTCTATTCAAATAATGTCTACGAATCTAGTTTATTAGGCAAAATGCCTAAAACACCTTTTTCTTGGTAAAAGTGTAAGTGCTACTGATCTGTTAGCCCTCGTTCATAGTGACGTAAGTGGGCCCATGTCTAGCTAGGCTAGAGGTGGATATGAACGCTTCGTAACCTTTACGGATATGGCATTGCGTTATGGTTATGTGTTTCTTTTGAAACATGAATCGGAAACTTTTGATAAATTCAAAGAGTTTCGACACGAACTAGACAAACAGATCGCCTAAAGTATAAAACCGTCACGGTTAGACCGTAGTGGAAAATACTTAAGGAATAAGCTTCTCAAATATTTGAAAGAGTATAGTATTCTTTCATAGTGGACTCCTCCTGAAACACCTAATTGAGCGGTGTGTCGGAACGGAAAAACCGAATTTTATTAGACATGATAAGGTTAATTATGAGTCGCTCTGAGCTACCATTTTCCTTCTAGGGATACGCATTAAACAGTGAAAAACTTATTTTGAATAAGGTTCCATAAAAATCTGTTTGACAGAGATTCCATATTAGATATGAACAGGAAAGAAACCGAGTTTTCTCATTCCTGAGATTTGGGAATGCTAGGCAAATGTTTGGATGATACCAACTAAAAACCCAAATCGAATAAGTGCCTAATTGTAGGTTATCCTAGGGAAAACAAAGTATAGTACTTATATAACTCACAAGAGAAAAATGTAATTGTTGCTCGCCATGCGGTTTTCCTAAGAGGATACCTATATCCAGTGGTAAGTGGGAGGAAAGTAAAACTCGATGAAAATCGGAGTAATATTGTTCCAGGCACCGATTCCTTAATGGAACACAAACAGTTCATCAAGGATGAAACTGTACCAAATCTTCGAATATACAAGAACCGCGCAAGTCGGAGAGAGTCAAAAACATAACCTAGGGAGGTATGGGTTTCTGATCTCACCTCATAAAGATGTTAATCTTATTGAGGAATAAAAACTAGCTACGTATGAGGAAGTGATACAAGGTATCGACTCCCTATTATGGCAAAGTGTCATGATTCCGAAATGGATTCCATGTATACCAACTAAGTTTGGACACTAGTTGTAGTACCGGAAGGCATTGTGCCTATTGGTACTATATTAGTCTTCAAGCAAGACCTACATGGATGGCAACATTCCAACGTACAAAGCTAGGCTTGTAGCGAAAAGGTATCGTTATCAACATTGTGTCGATTAGACGAAACCATATACTCGTTGCCATGGTTAAATCCATTTGGATAATGCTTGCTATGCTGCATGTTTCATTTATGAAATATGGCAGCTGAACGTCAAAATCACTTTCCTTAAACGGAAACCTTTTGGAGGATGTTTACAACATCCTGACTACCAAAACGAGCAAACAAGGTTTGCAAGTTAATTGATCCATTTATGGATTGAAGCAAGCATTGCGTTCTTGGAACTGTAGTTTTGATGTAATCATAATGGTATATGATTTAATCAAAATGAAATGATTCTTGTGTATATAAGAAGGTTAGTGGGAGCGCACTGACAGTGATTGTCGTACATAATGATGACATTCCATAATACAATTGGTGGAAAGCTTGGCTTTCATGAAAATTCTCTGTAGAATACTTGGGAGAGACAACCTTTATTCTAGGAATAAAGATCTACTGGGATAGATCTAAAAGTTGTTGACACTCCGAGAACTCGTACATTGAAATATATGTACGCGACCTGGTGTCTCATATGCTTTGAGCACATGGAGTCACAATCAGGCCAATCCAAGTGATAGTCACTGGATTGATGTTAAGAACATCCTTTAGTGTCTTAGATGAACTAAGGATGCTTTTTAGACTATGGAGAAGGAGAACTTGAAGTGACTAGGTTCACCGTTGCAAGTTTGTAACCGAAAAATGACTATAAGTCGTAATATGGGGTACTATATAGTTTGAACAACGGAACAGTGATATGGAAATCTTCCAAGCAAGATACTGTTGCCGAATAAACAATAAAAGCAGAATATTGCAGCAGCTGAGGCAGCAATATAAGCACTTTGGATCTATAATAATCCTAATTAGATTAGGAGTAGTTCTATTAGCAGCTTAGCTAGGCTACAGCACAGGCTAAAGAATTAACGGTCTCATCAACGATCCGAGTATATACTTCAACTATTCATCTGATTCGTTCGGATCATACATCGTGGCGATGTGATGATCGAATAATCGCATCAGATGATAACATTGCAAATCCGCTGACGAAAGCAATTCTCAGTAGAAGTTTGAGCGACCCGTATATAGTTCAAGTGTAAGACACTTGAGTGATTGGCTATAGGCCAAATGGGAGATTGTTGGACAATTATGACCCATATCATCACTATTTATACAGAACATGGTGTTGTTGTACAAATAACTATGTGACAAAGGAAATTGCTCTTTTATCATTTGTAATTGGATTACCGGGATATATAAATGAGAAAAGTCCATATGATTAGTTCCGGATTGATAAGATATGAGACAATATCAATCCATGAAGGTTTAATCATTAAAACATCCATATTCGGAGTATTATCGAGATTGGACATCGATAATGCGGAATAGACTAGTATTGCACTCTGTGGTGTTATGGGAGCAAAAAAATATAGTATTCTCATATTTGGATGATATTGGATACTCATGCAAGTGTAATAGGAGGTTGTGTTTACCACGATAGTATGGAAACAGTTTCATTCTGGATAGACCCCTCGGAATTCCATTGGTAGTATGACTATGTGTCTATGGAAGTCCAAATCAGGGTAGGTGTATTTGGTCTTAACCTGATACTTGCACCGCTAAAACTTGCGACAATCAATATACTTTGGTTTTGGTCGTCCAGGGCTTTAACAGGTTCTGTGTACGCCTCTTCTGGGTATATTGAGAATCGTAGTGTATTGGGTGTGATGTCAAGATGGAAGAATCACTCCAGTCATAGTGGAGATGATGATCACATAGGATACGGACTTGGTGGTCTTATATGATGCAAGCTATCGGGATAATATGACAAGGTCACAGTTATCCGATTATAGAGACTAGTTACCAGAGAGATCCGATATGTGCTTCATACGGGGCAGACGCAAATCCAGCCCCAGGCCTAGCATGTGACATCAGATATTGGATCGCAATACGCAATACGACGTATACTACGCCTGATATAGATTACATTCCTTTAAAAATATATCTGGAGAATTGGGTAGGCACGGTGCTTTGCTAGAAGCCAACCATGTCTTGTAAATCGGTTAAAATATAGTACTAGGTACGTACGTGTTCGGATAGTCCGACGACCGGATTTATGCCAACATATCCGGGGATCTCATGGGTCGCTTCCCGAAGATTCACCGATGACGTATGACTCGAGCATAATTAATCTAGGATTAATTATTAGAGAGGGAAATTAATCTAGGATTAATTACAGAGATATTTTATCTGGGATAAAATATTATTTAAAGAGAGAGAACGATTAATTTGGAATTAATCGATAAAATAATATATTCGATATATTATACGAAATTGGATTTCGACGCGGAATTAAAATTAGATTTTAATTCGGGCGAACGAGTTAATTTAGAATTAATTCGCTAGCGATGATGTGAATAGTAATTTTGCTAGGCATAATTATTAATTAAATTTGATTTAATTACGTCACAACGGAAAATTCGTTAATTCAAAATTAGTGAACCCGATCTCGGGAGTGTTTGCAGGCCCACTCGTATTTCGAATCGAGTGGGGCCCACAAGTTACATCACGCGTCACATCATTAGTCATTCTTGTGATGAAAGTCACATCACTTTGAGTGATGTGATGGTTGTCACTTGTGATTGATGGTGGTGGTTGGAAGGCTTTAATGCCTTGTACCTTTTTGACTTTGAGTTTTGGTATTAGATTTTAGAAATCCAAATACACAAAAAAATAACCCAAAAAAACAACTTCATCTTCTCCCTCTCTCTCTCTCAACTCACGGCCAAGGGCCATTTTTTCTCTCATTCTCTCTCAATGCCGAGAGATGCAAGAAGGCAAAGAAAAATTGTGGCAATTTTTCAAGAGTGCTAGCACACCAAAGGAGTCTTACAAAGGTGATAGGGAAACCCATTCATGAGCATGGAATCTCAAAACAAAGCTTGGAGCTTGGAGGACACAAATGGAGGGCTTGACCGAAACAAACAAAGAAGAAAGCTTAGAGCAGAATTTTTGTTGTCATCGCATCACAAATCCGTTCATTGTAAGTATGTTTCCGCCATACTTCTTTATTGTATTCACATTATTTTCATTGCTTAAATGATCTTGGGACTATAGTAGAAACCCAACAATGGTATTAGAGCCTTGTTTAAGCATGAAATTGATTTAGGGTAAAATTTGGGTAAAATTGATTTGAGCATGATTTGATGAAATTGTTTGATTGAGTATGCTTGAATGATAATAACTTAGAGTTATTTGTGATCAATTTGATGAAAATTGAATTGGAATAATTTTTCCCCAAATGTTAGGCTTGGCCGAAATTTGGACATGCCCTAAATGTCATGGTAATTTTGTTTTTTCATCATTGGATGAATTGAAAGACTTGGGAAATGTTGATTTAGGATTTAATTGGATTGAAATCGAAATCGAACAAAAAATCCCCAAATTTCCGTGACCATTATAGCATGAAATGAATTGATTTTTTTTATTCAATAATGTTGGACATGTGTTGATGATGATTAGCATAATTAATTATGTTAATTGGTATTTTGGAAATGTTAATTTGACTATTTAATTATGGCTATACACTTTAGATTAATTGAATTGTGAAATTTGGAATTTAATTATTTGGGCTAAATTTGGAATTGGGCTAATAAAGTTGTATTTGGGCTTAATGGGCTTGGTTGGGCCAAGTTTGGTTTAGGTTAATTGGTAGGATCAAATTGGGCCCAAAACCATATCCATAAAGTCCAAATATGATTGAATGGGCCTTTAATATTTTAATTGGGCCTAAATTGATTTTTGGCAAAATGGTGATTCCTTATTGGGCTTTGGTTGCCAAAGCCCATGCCTTATAAATTAATTGAAAGCCCATTGGACTTTAATTAAATTGACATTGGATGTTAATTGGGCTTTGAGACCCGTAATGATTAGATTTAGAATCTAAGTCTCAAAGGCTCATTAATAAAGTGTAATTATTTAATTTGGAATTAAATAAAGAATTAGTATTGAATACAAATTAAATTGGATTTAATGTTGTAGTTTAATATAATTCGAGAATTCGTACTTTGAGTACTTATTCTTAAACGAGTTGGACTCGCGTAAATCAAATCGTTGTTTGAACATTGGAAGGTCATTAATTTCAGATTAATTAATTGGATTAGATTGATTGATAACATGCTTTGTGTGAATATATGGATGTGATGTATGAATAATGTATATTAGATGGGTGAGGGCAATTTTGGAAATTGTTGTAATAAATTTAGAATTTATTAAATTGGACATGCGTGTCCAGCCTATTACCTCTTGACTCTTTGTATTTCTCTTCTCACCTATTCCCCTCAATGTAAATGAGGTTTCTTTAGAAGTGTTATGTAATTGGGTAGAAGTAAGATTTGTGCTAGCGGGAGAGAGGAAAGAGATAGATTTGTTCTAGAAACAGTTGTTTTAAATATCCATCCGCATATCATTATTAATTTATTTATCGCGCCTTATTATGCTTTTAGAATGCATGTTTAAGGGTGTATGTATGATAAGACCTAATCAAAGATAATTAATTGGTTGCCAATTACGCAAAAAACCCTCAATAAATATTAAGCGTTTTTCCTTCCATTGAATGATTCATTCTTAAGATCCAAGATTGGCACTGGTTGTTAGTTAAAGTCAAGACCTTTGTCCATGCGGATGTGTTTGAATCATGAAGGCTTTGTTCCATATCGCATGTCTTGTCCAAGTTGTGATTTGTTGGCCAAAGTCAAGATCACTTCTTGTCCATCGACATCGATTACCAAGCTTTCCAAGGTCAATGGGTCCCGCTTAACTCTAATCATTAAGTTTGTTGTGCCAAAGCCAAGGCTTAATTGATTCAGATGATAAAGGTTAGGCAATATATGGATATATTGGCATATATAAGATATATGTTTCGGACTTGGATGTCCACCTACTGGATCTAGGAATTGGATGAGATCCAATTGATCTTAGAGATATACCTAGTTAAATATCATACAGCTTGTTGGCCAAAGTCAAGGTTGTGTGTATTTAACGGGATCCTAGCCCACTAGGAAATAAGGTTTCCCGAGCACTCAACAGAGGGTTAGAGGCTCGCCGAAAAATAGTGGGAGGCAAGTATTAAATTTGCAATTTCATTTAGATACTTGCCAATACGCGCTCATTTCAATTTTTTGTCAATACTTAAAAAATAGATATTAGTTTGACTAATATTTAGTCGTTGTTTTAAATAAACAGTTGGACTGTATTCAAACTACTTCAAGTTATAGTTGATTATATAATTGGATTATAGTAATCAATATATTTGAATTTAAATAATCAAATTATAGTTGATTATATAGTTAGACTATAGTAATCATTATATTCAATAGTACCCGAAATCGTTGATTGGATAGTTGGACTATAGCAATCAAGATAACTGAAAGATTAGTGTTTAAAACATAATCCTGGGAGAAAATGTCATTAAACGGCTTTAATTCTCAAATTGGGAATAAAACCTCAGGATAGTCCTGGGATCTGAGGAGTTACTTTATTTGATAGAGAAACATCTCGGGCCTAAGCCCGGACTGGAGCAAATAGTAGAACATGATATTTGGAAGATTCATGTGATGATAACTTTAGTGCTCAATCCTTTATGCTTGTTGCAATGACACTTTAATTTCGTCGTCAGAATTAAGGATTATATCCTTATATCATGATGTTGAAATTAAAGGATCTTCATAGATCTATTCTTAGATCTTAGAAGTACAAATTACAAAAGAAGCTCTTTAGTTCGTGTATATCAGAGGGTACATCTGTCGAGCACTAGGTGTCACAGATGATTGCTGACATCAATCAGCTAGGTTAGCTAGGCATTACTACATGGCCGAGACTACCAAAGATTTGATCTTCTAGTCTCTACCCGATAGCTGGGGCAGGTTCATTGTGAACCAAGAGTAAACTCTTGGAGAGTTGATGGCTATGCTCTCTAGGAGGCACAACCAGAGCTTCTAAATAGGGCAAAGGCACAATCATCACAAGTCTTCTAGGAAGACAAAGGACATATCCCAAGATGTCTGCCTAAACTGTAGCAAACGGAGTCACTGGAAGCGTGACTGCCGTATGGATAAGGCAGACATAAAGGAAGAGAAGAGAGGCAAGGCTCCGGCTTCAAACATGTTTTTCATAAACATGTTCGCTATTAGTTTCAAAATTGGTCTTTGATACTAGATTGGTACATAAGATATGTACTGTTGTGCAGAATCTGCTGATTAGCAGGATACTGACTTCAGTTGAGATTGATATGCAAATCAGAAATGGGACGAGAGTTGCTGTTTTAACCATAGAATCCTAAGTTTAGGAACTACCTTTCGGGTGTGTACTTAAACATTATCTTTATATCTAAGTTTAATTTGATGCGGATATACCTTTATATTCTAGAACACTAAAGTGTTTCATTTTATAAAGATGATATTGAGATAAGCACATTAGATGTGAATAACAGTATTAATATTTAGAATATAAATGAATCTCAAACATATGACATGACAAACAAATAGCTCAAACTGAATTAATCAGATGAGACTTATTTGTGGCATTGTTGTCTGGGACACAATTAACAAGACTCGTATATCCACACTTTCGAAGAGTGGATACTAGGATGGATTTGATTCTATTCAAATAATGTCTATGAATCTAGTTTATTAGGCAAAATGCCTAAAACACCTTTTCTTGGTAAAAGTGTAAGTGCCACTGATCTGTTAGCCCTCTTTCATAGTGACGTAAGTGGGCCCATGTCTAGCTAGGCTAGAGGTTGATATGAACGTTTCGTAACCTTTACGGATATGGCATCGCGTTATGGTTATGTGTTTCTTTTGAAACATGAATCGGAAACTTTTGATAAATTCAAAGAGTTTCGACACAAACTAGACAAACAGATCGCCTAAAGTATAAAACTGTCACGGTTAGACCGTAGTGGAAAATACCTAAGGAATAAGCTTCTCGAATATTTGAAAGAGTATAGTATTCTTTCATAGTGGACTCCTTCTGAAACACATAAATTGAGCAGTGTGTCGGAACGGAAAAACCGAATTTTATTAGACATGATAAGGTTAATTATGAGTCGCTCTGAGCTACCATTTTCCTTCTAGGGATACGTATTAAACAGTGAAAAACTTATTTTGAATAAGGTTCCATAAAAATCTGTTTGACAGATTCCATATTAGATATGAACAGGAAAGAAACCGGGTTTTCTCATTCCTGAAGATTTGGGAATGCTAGGAAAATTTTTGGATGATACCAAACTAAAAACCAAATCGAATAAGTGCCTAATTGTAGGTTATCCTAGGGAAACCAAAGTATAGTACTTATATAACTCACAAGAGAAAAATGTAATTGTTGCTCGCCATGCGGTTTTCCTAAGAGAAATACCTATATCCAGTGGTAAGTGGGAGGAAAGTAAAACTCGATGAAAATCGGATTAATGTTGTTCCAGGAACCGATTCCTTAATGGAACACAAACAGTTCATCAAGGATGAAACTGTACCAATAATCTTCGAATACACAAGAACCGCGCAAATCGGAAAAAACAACCTGGGAGGTATGGGTTTCTGATCTCACCTCATAAAGATTTTAATCTTATTGAGGAATAAAAACTGGCTACGTATGAGGAAGCTATACAAGGTATCGACTCCCTATTATGGCAAAGTGCCATGATGTCCGAAATGGATTCCATGTATACCAACTAAGTTTGGACACTAGTTGTAGTACCGGAAGGCATTGTGCCTATTGGTACTATATTAGTCTTCAACTAAGACCTACATGGATGGCAACATTGTGTCGATTAAGACGAAACCTTTTACTCGTTGCCATGGTTAAATCCATTTGGATAATGCTTGCTGATGCTGCATGTTTCATTTATGAAATATGGCAGCTGAACGTCAAAATCACTTTCCTTAAACGGAAACCTTTTGGAGGATGTTTACAACATCCTGACTACCAAAACGAGCAAACAAGGTTTGCAAGTTAATTTGATCCATTTATGGATTGAAGGAAGCATTGCGTTCTTGGAACTGTAGTTTTGATGTAATCATAATGGTATATGATTTAATTCAAAATGAAATGATTCTTGTGTATATAAGAGGGTTAGTGGGAGCGCACTGACAGTGATTGTCGTACATAATGATGACATTCCCATAATACAATTGGTGAAAGCTTGGCTTTCATGAAAATTCTCCGTAGAATACTTCGGAGAGACAACCTTTATCTAGGAATAAAGATCTACTGGGATAGATCTAAAAGTTGTTGACACTCTCCGAGAACTCGTACATTGAAATATATGTACGCGACCTGGTGTCTCATATGCTTTGAGCATATGGAGTCACAATCAGGCCAATCCAAGTGATAGTCACTAGATTGATGTTAAGAACATCCTTTAGTGTCTTAGATGAACTAAGGATGCTTTTTTAGACTATGGAGAAGGAGAACTTGAAGTGACTAGGTTCACCGTTGCAAGTTTGTTAACCAAAAAAAATGACTATAAGTCGTAATATGGGGTACTATATAGTTTGAACAACGGAACAGTGATCTGGAAATCTTCCAAGCAAGATACTGTTGCCGAATAAACAACAAAAGCATAATATTGCAGCAGCTGAGGCAGCAATATAAGCACTTTGGATCTATAATAATCCTAATTAGATTAGGAGTAGTTCTATTAGCAGCTTAGCTAGGCTACAGCACAGGCTAAAGAATTAACGGTCTCATCAACGATCCGAGTACATACTTCAACTATTCATCTGATTCGTTCGGATCATACATCGTGGCGATGTGATGATCGAATAATCGCATCAGATGATAACATTGCAAATCCGCTGACGAAAGCAATTTCTCAGTAGAAGTTTGAGCGACCCGTACATAGTTCAGGTGTAAGACACTTGAGTGATTGGCTATAGGCCAAATGGGAGATTGTTGGACAATTATGACCCATAGCATCACTATTTATACAGAACATGGTGTTGTTGTACAAATTAACTATGTGACAAAGGAAATTGCACTTTTATCATTTGTAATTGGATTACCGGGATATATAAATGATAAAAGTCCATATGATTAGTTCTGGATTGATAAGATATGAGACAATATCAATCCATGAAGGTTTAATCATTAAAACATCATAGTCGGAGTATTATCGAGAATGGACATCGATAATGCGGAATAGACTAGTATTGCACTTGTGCGTGTTATGGGAGCATAACGACATAGTTCTCATATATTTGGGTATTGGATACTCATGTAAGTGTAATAGGAGGTTGTGTTTACCGATGGTACGAAAACAACTTCGTTCTGGATAGACCCCTCGGAATTCCATTGGTAGTATGACTATGTGTCTATGGAAGTCCGAATCAGGGTAGGTGTATTTGGTCTTAACCAGATACTTGCACCGCTAATACTTGCGACAATCAATATACTTTTGTTTTGGTCGTCCAGGGCTTTAACAGGTTCTGTGTACGCCTCTTCTGGGTATATTGAGAATCGTAGTGTATTGGGTGTGATGTCAAGATGGAAGTATCACTCCATTCATAGTGGAGATGATGATCACATAGGATACGGAACTGGTGCTCTTATATGATGCAACTATCGGGATAATATGACAAGGTCACAGTTATCCGATTATAGAGACTAGTTACCAGAGATCCGATATGTGCTTCATACGGGGCAAACGCAATTCCAGCCCCAGGCCTAGCATGTGACATCAGATATTGGATCGCAATACGCAATACGACGTATACTACGCCTGATATAGATTACATATTCCTTTAAGAATATATCTGGAGAATTGGGTAGGCACGGTGCTTTGCTAGAAGCCAACCATGTCTTGTAAATCGGTAAAAATATAGTACTAGGTACGTAAGTGTTCGGATAGTCCGACAACCGGATTTATTGCAACATATCCGGGGATCTCATGGGTCGCTTCCCGAAGATTCACCGATGACGTATGACTCGAGCATAATTAATCTAGGATTAATTATTAGAGAGGGAAAATTAATCTAGGATTAATTACAGAGATATTTTATCTGGGATAAAATATTATTTAAAGAGAGAGAACGATTAATTTGGAATTAATCGATAAAATAATATATTCGATATATTATACGAAATTGGATTTCGACGCGGAATTAAAATTAGATTTTAATTCGGGCGAACGAGTTAATTTAGAATTAATTCGCTAGCGATGTGAATAGTAATTTTGATATGCATAATTATTTAATTAAATTTGATTTAATTACGTCACAATGGAAAATTCGTTAATTCGAAATTAGTGAACCCGATCCCGGGAGTGTTTGCGGGCCCACTCGTATTTCGAATCGAGTGGGGCCCACAAGTTACATCATGCGTCACATCATTAGTCATTCTTGTGATGAAAGTCACATCACTTTGAGTGATGTGATGGTTGTCACTTGTGATTGATGGTGGTGGTTGGAAGGCTTTAATGCCTTGTACCTTTTTGACTTTGGTTTTTGGTATTAGATTTTAGAAATCCAAATACACAAAAAAATAACCAAAAAAAACAACTCCCTCTCTCTCTCTCAACTCACGGCTAATGGCCATTTTTTCTCTCATTCTCTCAATTCCGAGAGATGCAAAAAGGCAAAGAAAAATTGTGGCAATTTTTCAAGAGTGCTAGCACACCAAATGAGTCTTACAAAGGTGATAGGGAAACCCATTCATGAGCATGGAATCTCAAAACAAAGCTTGGAGCTTTGAGGACACACATGGAGGGCTTGACCGAAACCAACAAAGAAGAAAGCTTGGAGCATAATTTTTGCTGCCATCGCATCACAAATCCGTTCATTGTAAGTATGTTTCCGCCATACTTCTTTATTTTATTCACATTATTTTCATTGCTTGAATGATCTTGGGACTATAGTAGAAACCCAACACTTAGTATTCTTAAGAAAATCCCCAGAAGAATGTATGAATTTTACAAATGAAATGGCTTGGTATTTATAGGCAAAATTTTGCCTTCAGCAATTTCTCCACCAATTTCTCCATTAATTTCTCCACTAATTTCTCCACCAAACATGGCACCAAACATGGCACCAAATCCTCCACCAAACATGATAATACACTTCCGGATGTTTTATCAATTTCGGTCATGAAGACTTCTGAATTCGAAATTATTATGAACGTCAACGTTGTAGATCTTTGAGTCTTCTTTAATCTGGAACTTGAATCACCTCAGTCTGATATTGGACTAGAATGTTATGGCCAAAATACGCAAATTATGCAGAGTTGAAATTTCCCAAATTGTACTTCGTTAGAACGCCATTTCAAGTTTCCAACCTCCAAAATCCAAATGTCAGGTCCATTGTTTACCCTCATTTGTTCCACATTTAATCCTGATTGATTCTATTGAGTCCCAAAACTTTATTTATCTGCAAAACACACAAAAATACATCAAAATATTCATAAAACTTGAGAAATCATACAAAATATTAGGTTAAGGGGACAGTAAATAGTGATATATTTTCCGCTCATCACACCCACAAACCTAACATTTTGCTAGTCCTCGAGCAAAACAATAAAATAAAATAAATAACTGAAACTAAATTAAACTAAGCCACTTTCGTATGGATCACGGTTGCATTTAACGTATGCAACAAGCCTTTAAACCCCTAGGTGTCCCTAGTGGACGAGTTGTAGTCTTATGAGGGCTTGCAGCGACGATACCCACAAACGTCAAATGCACACAAAAGTAAAAAAAACAAAACAAAAAAAATTTAGTGACTAACCAAGTGAAACTCTTATCCAAGTTAATAGTTGTTTTATTCCTTTATAAATTACCAAATAAGTAAATTCTTCGATTATTTTTACCATTCTTGATATACACAACCAACAAGGTATTAATCAGCTCATTGTGCCCACAATATTCATAAGTGTAGTTGAAAAGAGATTAATATTTTTGTTCTAAAGTTATATCAGAATTCACACCTTTTTAGCAAAGGAATTTTTTTTCTAATTTTTTTACAACATCTTCAATCCATGTAGCGAGCTTTGGGCCAGTGACTCCCAAGCCAGTTGGCTTTAGGGCACTAAGTGTTAAGACACCCTTACAGACTTAATAACTCGGATTTCAAATATCTTTTTTTTTTCTTTTATTAATTTACAACATCTTCAATCCATGTAGAGAGCTTTGGGCCAGTGACTCCCAAGCCAGTTTGCTTTAGGGCACTAGGTGTTAAAACACCCCTAAGGACCTAATTACTCAAATCTCAGATGTTTAATATATTTTTTTATTCCATCGCTCTTTTTTAGAAGCTTCCTCCAATTAAACTAGAGCATTGAATATTACAAACTTTTCAATTACAACTCATGGTTGTATGTTACCATGCATGTTGATAATACCTGTCAACTAAGCATATGAAGATCCAATTTAGTTAGTATTTACTTATTTTCAAACAAAAATCACCATCCGAACAACAATCAATCTATTAGATACTCGTAAGCATTTAACGTCATAAATTAATAGCTAATGTACTAAGTCCTCGTGGGATCGATACATTTTATACTACTTTTGCGATACGTGTGCTTGCGTTACGTGTGTGATTTCACCGATTAAAAAGATTGTATCTTGTTTGTTTATTTACAGCTTTTTGTATTTAATTTTTATCGTACGTAATAGTTCTTTCTTTATTTTACTTTTCAGTCTATATTTTATTTTTCAGTATGAGGAGGTAACTCCCCTCTGCTGGGGTGAAGGATAAAGCTTTTTTAAACCCCTAGGTTTCCATGGTGGACGAGTTGTAGTCTCGTGAGGGCTTGCAGTGACGATACCCACAAACGTCAAATGCATACAAAAGCAAAAAAAATCAAACAAGTTAGTGACTAAACAAATGAAACTCTTATCCAAGTTAATAGTTGTTTTCTTTCTTTCTAAATTACCAAATAAGTAAATTCTCCGATTATTTTGACCATTCTCCATATACACAACCAAAAAGGTATTAATCAGCTCATTGTGCCCACAATATTCATAAGTGTAGTTGAAAAGAGAGTAATATTTTTGTTCTAAAGTTATATCAGAATTCACACATTTTTAGCAATGAATTTGTTTTTTTTACAACATCTTCAATCCATGTAGCGAGCTTTGGGACAGTGACTCCCAAGCCAGTTGGATTTAGGGCACTAGGTGTTAAGACTGTTGGACAATTATGACCCATAGCATCACTATTTTTAAAAGACATGGTGTTCTTTGTACAAATTAACTATGTTTCAAAGGAAATTACTCTTTTATCATTTTGTAATTAGATTACTTAGATATATAAATGATAAAAGTCCATATGATTAGTACCAGATTAATAAGATATAAGACAATATTAATCCACGAAAGGTTTAATCATTAAATATCCCTAGTCGCAGTATTATCGATACTGGACATCGATAATGCGGAATAGGCTAGTATTGCACTTGTGCGCATTATGGAAGCTTAACGGCATAGTTCTCATATATTTAAGTATTGGATACTTATGCAAGTGTGATAAGAGGTTCTGTTTACTGATGGTACGAGAACAGCTTCACTCGGGATAGACCCCTCAGAATCCCATTGGTAGTATGACTATGTGTCTATGGGAATCCAAATCAGGGTAGGTGTATTTGGTCTTAACCTGAGACTTGCATCGCTAATACTTGTGACAATCAGTATGCTTTAGTTTTGGTCGTCCGGGGCTTTAACAGGTTATGTGTACGCCTCTTCTAGGTATACTGAGAATTGTAGTGTATTGGGTTTGATGTCAAGATGGAAGTATCACTTCAGTCATATGGAGAAGATGATCTCGTAGGATACGGAACTAGTACTCTTAAGTACTGCAGTCATCAGGATAATATGACTAGGTCATGATTATTCGATTATAGAGACTAGTTGCCAGTGATCTGATATATGCTTCATATCGGGCATACACAATTCCAGCCCTAGGCCTAACATGTGACATCCGATACTGGATCGTAATACGCAATAGTTAGTATACTATGCCTGATAAAGATTATATAATTGGGTAGGCACGGTGTTTTGCTAGATGCCAACCATGTCTTGTAAATCAGTAAGAACGTGGTACCAGGTACGCACATGTTCGGATAGTCCGATGACCATATTTACTGCCAACATATCCATGGATCTCTTTGGTCGCTTCCCAAAGATTCACCGATGACATTTGACTCGAACAGAATTAATCTGGGATTAATTATGAGATAGAAAATTAATCTGGGATTAATTACGGCAAGAATTAATTTGGAATTAATTATCAGAGAAAGAATTAATCTGGGATTAATTCGACTAGAAGAGAGAACGCGATTAATTTGGGATTAATCGGCAAAATAAATTTAATAGTTAAATTAGATTTTTCTATTTAATTTATTTATTTGGGCTAAAATAATATATCAGATATATTAATTGAAATCAGATTTGAACACGAAATTAAAATTGGATTTTAATTCAAGAGAACGAAGTAATTTGGAATTAATTCGTGAGCGACTTTCGTAATAATTATTGAGGCATTATTATTTAATTAAATTGGATTTAATTACATCGCGATGGAAAATTCGTTTAATCGGATTAAACGAATCTGAGCCCGAAGTGTGTTGAGGAAGCCCACTTGAATTTTTAATTTAAAGTGGGGCCCACCAACTTACATCATAAGTCACCTTTTTGGTGATAGAAGTTGTTGGTGGATTTTTGTTGGAAACTTGTATTACACACTTTTACTTTTGCTTTTGGAATAAGTATATACACTTTTTGGAAAATGTTTTTTGGTAATTGTTTTAGAAACAAAATATCAAAAACCAAAACTATTCCTCACTCTTCTCCATGCAATTTCCGAGCACTCCCTCTCAATTTCTTGGAATTTTGTTGCAAAATTCAAGCAAGCTAACACTTGAAGAGTTGATTAAGGTGATAGGGAAACTCACCCAAGTGTTGGAAACACTTTACAAAGCTTGGAGCTTCATCAAATATAAAGAAAAAGTTTTTAATCTCATCCAATCAATGTGAGTATTTCCGCAACTCCCTTTGTTTCATTCACACACAAATCATCTTAGAGATCTTTGGCACATCCTAGGAACACTAAAAATGGTATCAGAGCGAGATCTAAGCTTGATTTGAACCTAGGGTTTATATACTTTAATTTGGGATTTTATGCTTGGAGTATGTATTTTCCTAAATTGGTTGTTTGGTTGTAGTTGTATGATGTTGAATTGGATTTGTGCATCATTAGCTTTGAGATAAATTGATTAGATCAAAAATCCCCAATTTCTTATAGTGGCCGAAAATATACCCTAGGATGTTCATGGTGATTTTTTTATTTTAGACTATTGGATGAGTTTAAAGCATGAAATGAATATTAATTGTTGGTTTAATTGGATTGAAATCGGAATTGAATGTTATTTCATGATGATTGTCGTGAACCCTATGTTGGGTTTTCTAGGTCAAACCAAGATCAATTATGCAATAAATCATGTGAATACAACAAAGTAAGAATGCGGAAAATACTCACTTTGATCGGTATTGGATGTAGGAGATAACAAAAAAAATCCAAGCCTTTGTGTTGTGCTCCAAGCTCTCATTTGATGTATGTAAATCTTCCAAGCATCTCCTTGAATTCCAAACTCATGGATATGTTTCCCTAACACCTTTGTAAGACTCCTTGTGAGTGGTAGCTCTAAGAAAAATTGCAACAATTCTTTCTTGGTTTGTGAAGAATTCGGCCAAGCCAAATCCAAGGGAGAGAGATGGCCAAGTTTCGGCCAAGGGAGAGAGATAAGAGGAAATTTTGTGTCTTGTGTATTTGTTTCTAAAACAATTAATTCCATATACCAAAAAGTCTCTCAAACTTTTTGTATATTCTTTTCCAAAAAGGCTAAAACAATTTTGAGGGAAAAATTACATTAACTGTTCCCAACAACTCCCATCACCAAAAAGTGACTAGAAGTCAATCTCAAAAAGTTGACAAGACTTCCATCACTAAAGTGATATTTGATGAGACTTGCGATGTGACTTGTGGGCCCCACTTTAATTTCAAAATTCGAGTGGGCCCGCAAACACATTCCGGGATCGGGATCGTTAATTCCGAATTAACGAATTTTCCATTGAAATTTAATTAAATCAAATTTAAATAAATAATTATGCCTAGCAAAATTACCATTAAAGTCGCTCGTGAATTAATTCTAAATTAATTCGTTCGCCTGAATTAAAATCCAATTTTAATTTCGCGTCGAAATCCAATTTCAATTTAATATATCGAATATATTATTTTATCAATTAATTCTAAATTAATCGTTTTCTCTCTTCAAATTGAATTTTATCCCAGATAAAATTCTCCGTTATTAATCCTAGATTAATTTTCTCTCTCTACCAATTAATCCCAGATTAATTATGTTCGAGTCATACGTCATCGGTGAATCTTCGGAAAGTGACCCATGAGATCCCTGGATATGTTGGCAGTAAATCCGGTCGTCAGACTATCCAAACACGTGCGTACCCGGTACCACGTTCTTAACGATTTACAAGACATGGTTGGCTTCTAGCAAAGCACCGTGCCTACCCAATTCTCCAGAAATATTCTTTAAGGAATATATAATCTATGTCAGGCGTAATATATGAAGTATTGCATATTATGATCCAGTATCGAATGTCACATGCTAGGCCTGGGGCTGGAATTGTGTCTGCCCCATACGAAGCATATATCGGATCTCTGGTAACTAGTCTCTATAATCGGATAAACATGACCTAGATATATTATCCCGATGACTGCAGTACATAAGAGTACTAGTTCCGTATCCTACGAGATCATCATCTCTATATGACTGGAGTGATACTTCCATCTTGACATCACACCCAATACACTACGATTCTCAGTATACCCAGAAGAGGCGTACACAGAACCTGTTAAAGCTTCGGACGACCAAAACCAAAGTATACTGATTGTCGCAAGTATTAGCGATGCAAGTCTCAGGTTAAGACCAAATACACCTACCCTGATTCGGACTCCAATAGACACATATTCATACTACCAATGGGATTCTGAGGGGTCTATCCAGAGCGAAGCTGTTCCCGTACCATCGGTAAACACAACCTCCTATCACAGTTGCATAAGTATCCAATACTTAAATATATGAGAACTATGTCGTTATGCTCCCACAACGCGCACAAGTGCAATACTAGTCTATTCCGCATTATTTATGTCTAGTCTCGATAATACTACGACTAGGGATGTTTAATGATTAAACCTTAGAGGATTAATATTGTCTCATGTCTTATTAATCTGGAACTAATCATATGGACTTTTATCATTTATATATCCCGGTAATCCAATTACAAATGATAAAAGATCAATTTCCTTTGTCACATAGTTAATTTGTACAACAACACCATGTTCTGTACAAATAGTGATGCTATGGGTCATAATTGTCCAACACCCTAAGCATGTTGTAGAATTGATTTTGCTTCAATTTGTGTTGGACATGAATTGGAAATGTTGAGCATGATTAATTGGAATAATTAGTGTTTTGGAAACATTAGATTAGTTGATTAATTATGTTAATTGCACTTTAATTAAATTAATATGTAATTTGGAATAATGTGTTAATTTAATTTGTTGTAATTGGGCTTTATGGGCTTGGTTGGGCCAAGTTTGGTTTTGGACAATTGGGTTGGATCCTATTGGGCCTAAAACCATTCCCATAAAGTCCAAATATGACAATTGGGCCTTTAATAATTTAATTGGGCCTAATGGACCAAAATTGATTTGTTTGGCATATGGTGATTCCTATTTGAGCCTTGGCATCTTGGGTTTGATCCATAATGGCCAAAGCCCATGCCATAAGAATTAATTAAAAGCCCATTGGACTTTAATTAAAGTAGTATTGGATACTAATTGGGCCTTTGAGACCATAAAGATTGGATTTGGAATCCAAGTCTAAAAGGCACCTTTAAAAGTGTAATTATTTAATTTGGAATTAAATATGAATTAGTATTGGATACAATTTAAATCAGATTTAAAATTATAGTTCGATATAATTCAAGAATACGTACTTTGAGTATTTATTCTTAAATAAGTTGGACTTCCGCAAATCAAATCGTTGTTTGAACATTGGATGGTCATTAATTCAAAGATTAATTAATTGGATTAGATTGATTGAATAACATGCTTTTTGTGAATACTTGGATGTATTGTATGAATAATGTATATCAGATGGATATTAGTAGGGTGAGGGCAATTTTAGAAATTTTTGTAAAAAATTTAGTATTTATTAAATTGGAACTGCGTGTCCAGCCTATTATCTCTATTCTCTTTGTATTGCTCTTCTCACCAATTCCCCTCAATGTAAATAAGGTTTCTATTAGTGTTATGTAATTGGGTAGAAGTATGAATAATGCTAGCATGAGAGAGGAAATGGAGAGATTTGTTCTAGGAACAAGTTTGTTATATATCCATCTGTATATCATTATTAATTTTATTTGCGCCTTATTATGCTTTTAGAATGCATGTTTAAGGGTGTATGATAAGACCTAATCAAAGATAATAAATTGGATACCAATTTACGCGAAAAACCCTCAATCAAATATTAAGCGTTTTTCCTTCCATTGAGTGGTTCTCTCTCAAGATCTAAGATTGGCATTGGTTTGTTGGCCAAAGTCAAGACCATTGTCCATCGCGGATGTGTTTGAACCACGAAAGCTTTGTTCTATATCTAATGTCTTGGGCGGTTGTGATTTGTTGGCCAAAGTCAAGGTCACTTCTAGTTCATCGACGTGGATTACGAAGCTTTCCCACTGTCAATGGGCCCCGCTTAACTAGAATCATTAAGCTTGTTGAGCCAAAGCCAAGGCTTAGTTGATTCAGAGGAAAATGTTAGGAAATATATTGGATATATGTTTCGGACATGGAGGTCCACCTACTGGATCTAGGAATTGGATGGGATCCAATTGATCTTAGAGATCTACCTAGTTAAGTTTCATACAACTTGTTGGCCAAAGTCAAGGTTGTGTGTTATTTAACGGGATCTTAGCCCACTAGGAAACTGGGTTTCCCAAGTACTCCACATAGGGTTAGAGGCTCACCGAAAAATAGTGGGAGGCTAATATTAAATTTGCAATTTCGTTTAGATACTTGCCATTACGCGCTCTTTTATTATATTTATCATTGTTATAAATATATTAGTTGGACTAATTTTTAATATTGCTTTCTTTGAACAGTTAGACTGTACATGACAATACTCCACTTGCAGTTGGTTATATAGTTGGACTATAGTAACCATTGCATTTGAAGTGTACCCAAAATCATTGATTGAATAGTTGGACTATAGCAATCAATATAACTGGAAAGATTAGCTTCAAAGGACATAATCCTAGGTGCAAAATGTCTTTAACGGTACAATTTTCCAGATTGTGAAATGAATCTCAGGATAGTCCTGGGAGCTGAGAAGTTACTATATGTAATAGAGAAACCTCTCGGGCTTGAGCTCAGAGTTGAGCAAATAGTAGAGCATGAGCTTTGGAAGACTCATCGTGATGATAACTTTAGTGCTCAATCTGTTATGCTTGCCGCAAAGACTCCTTAATTTCGTCATCAGAACTAAGAATTAGATCATTATACCATGATGTTGAAATTAAGGATCTTCATAGATCTAACCTTATATCTTAAAAGTATAAAAGAATCTCTTACGCTCGCATATGTCAGATGGTACATCTGTCGAGCACTAGGTGTCGCAGATGATTACTGACATCAAATAGCTAGGTTAGCTGGGCATTACCTACGAGGTCGATACTTTCATAGATTTGATCTTATAGTCTCTACCCGAATGTTGGGGCGGGTTCATCATGAACCAAGAGAAAACTCTTGGAGAGTTAATGGTTATGCTCAATGAGGCATTGCCAGAGCTTCAAAAAGGGCAAGAAGCGCAAGGCGTATCTTACTTCGACATCCCAAAAGGCCAAGGCATGGCCGAAAGCTTCTGGGGGTGTGAAGAAAATGGGGCTAAGGTAAAATCATCACTGTCTTTTGGGAAGATAAAGGATATATCCCAAGGTGTCTGCCTAAACTATGGCAAACGGGGTCATTGGAAGCGTGACTGCCGTATGGATAAGGTAGACATGAAGGATGTGAAGACGGGAAAGGCTCCGACTTCAGGTATGTTTGTTATAAACATGTCCACTACTGGTTTTAAAATTTGATTTTTAATACTGGATGTGGTACATACATATGTACTGATATGTGGGATCTGCTGATTAGCAGAAGACTGGCTTCAGATGAGATCCACCTGCGAGTCAAAAATGGGACGAGAGTCGCTGTTTTGGCTGTGGGAACCGAAGTTTTGGAACTGCCCTTTGGGCATGTACTTAAATTAGAAAACTATTATAATGTATCTAGTTTGACTAGAAATATTATCTCTATATCTAGTTTAACCCGTTGCAGATATACCCTTATGTTCCAGAACACTGGGTGTTTTGTTTATAAAGATGATATTGAGATATACACATTAGATGTGAATAACAGTACTTATATTTTGAATATAAACAAATCTCAAACATATAACATGACAAACAAATGGCTCAAACTGAATTAATCAGATGAGATTTATTTGTGGCATTGTTGTCTGTGACACATTAAACAAGACTCGTATATCCACACTTTTGAAGAGTGGATACATGGACAGATTTGATCCTAATTCAAATGACGTCTGTGAATCTAGTTTATTAGGCAAAGTGCTTAAAATGCCTTTTAACGGTAAAGGTGTATGTGCCACCAAGCTGCAAGCCCTCGTTCATGGTGACGTATGTGGGCCCATGTCTAGCTAGGCTACAGGTGGTTATGAATACTTCGTAACCTTTACGGATGTTGCATCACGTTATGGTTATGTGTATCTTATGAAACACAAATCGGAAACTTTTGATAAATTCAAAGAGTTTCGACACGAAGTAGAAAAATGGACTGGCGAAAATATTAACACATTACGGTTAGACCGTAGTGGAAAATACTTGAGCAATAAGTTTCTCAATTACTTGAAAAAGTGTGGTATTCTTTCATAGTGGACTCCGCCCAGAACACCTCAATTGAGCGATGTGTCCGAAAGGAGAAACCAGACTTTTTTGGACATGGTTAGGTTAATAATGAGTCGCATTGAGTTAATAATTTCCTTCATGGGATATGCATTGAACAGTGCAATACTTATTTTGAATAAGGTTTCGTCAAAGTCTGTTGGATAGACTCCATATGAAATATGGACAGGAAAGAAACTGGGTTTCTCATTCCTGAAGATTTAGGAATGCTGGGCATATGTTTGGATGGTACCAAACTAAAACCCAAATAGGATAAGTGCCTATTTGTAATTGGTTATCCTGGGGAAACCAAAGGATATTATTTCCACAACTCACAAGAGAACAAAGATATTTGTTATTCTCCATGCGGTTTTCCTTAGAGGAATTCCTAAATGCAGTGGTAAGTTGGAAGAAAGTAGAACTCGATGAAAATTAGAGTGATACTATTCCTGGCACCGATCCCTTAACGGAACACGAACAGCTCATCAGGGATGAATCTGTACCACAATCTTCTAATACACAAGAACCGCGTAGGTCGGAGAGAGTCAGGGAACAACCTAAGAGGTATGGGTTATTGATCTCACCTCATGTAGATGTCAATCTTATTGAGGAAGATGAACGAACTATGTATGAGAAAACGATACAAGGTATCGACTCCGATTTATGGAAAAGTGCCATGAAGTTCGAAATGGATTCCATGTATACCAACCAAGTTTGGACACTGGTTGATGCACTAGAAGGCGTAAAGCCTATTGGTTGTAAATGGGTCTTCAAGAAGAAGACAAACTTGGATGGCAACATACAAATATACAAAGCTAGGCTTGTAGCAAAAGGGTATCGTCATCAACATAGTGTTGATTACGACGAAACCTTTTACCTGTTGCCATGATTTAATCCATTCGGATAATGCTTGTTATTGCTGCATATTTCAATTATGAAATATGACAGATGGACGTTAAAATCACTTTCCTTAACGGAAACCTTTTGGAGGATGTTTACAACATCCTGACGGTTTTGTCGTGACAAAACATGCAAACAAGGTTTGCAAGTTAAATCGATCCATTTATGGATTAAAGCAAGCATTGTGTTATTGGAACCAACATTTTGATGAGATCATAATGGTATATGGTTTCATTTAAAACGAAGATGATTCTTGTGTATATAAAAAGGTTAGTGGGAGCGCACTGACAATGATTGTCCTATACATTGATGATGCATTGCTTCTTAGCAATGGCATTCCCATGCTACTATCGGTAAAAGCTTGGCTTTTATTAAAATTCTCCATGAAATACTTGGGAGAGGCAACCTTTATTCTAGGAATAAAGATCTACTGGGATAGATCTAAAAGTTGTTGGCACTCTCCGAGAACTTGTACATTGAAAGAAATGTACGTGACCTGGTGTCTCATATGCTTTGAGCATGTGGAGTCACTATCAGGCCAATCCAAGTGATGGTCACTAGATTGATGTTAAGAACATCCTTCAGTATCTTAGAAGAACTAAGGATGCTTTCTTAAGTTATGGAGAATGAGAACTTGAGGTAACTGGGTTCACCATTGCAAGTTTCCAAACCGATGAAGACGACTTTGAGTCACAATCAAGGTACATATTTTGTTTGAATAACGGAACAGTGAGCTGGAAATCTTCCAAGCAAGATATTGTTGTTGATTCAACAAAATCGGATTATATTGCTACAGCTGAGACATCAGAAGAAGCATTTTGGATCTATAAAATTCCTAATTAGATTAGGAGTAGTTCTGTTAGCAGCTGAGCTAGGCTACAGCACAGGCTAAAGAATTACGGTCTCATCAACGATCCAAGTATGTACTTCGATGGTTTTATCTGATTCGTGAGATCATACATCATGGCGATGTGATGATCGAATAAATCGCATCAGATGATAACCTTGTAAATTCGCTGACGAAAGCGATATCTCAGCATAAGCATGAGTGACCCATACATAGTTCAGGTGTTAGACACTTGAGTGATTGGCTATAGGCCAAGTGGGAGATTGTTGGACAATTATGACTCATAGCATCACTATTTGTAAAAGACATGGTGTTCTTTGTACAAATTAACTATGTGATAAAGGAAATTGCTCTTTTATCATTTTGTAATTAGATTACTTAGAAATATAAATGATAAAAGTACATATGAATAATACCAGATTAATAAGATATGAGACAATATTAATCCATGAAAGGTTTAATCATTAAATATCTTTAGTCGTAGTATTATCGAGACTGGACATCGATAATGCGGAATAGGCTAGTATTGCACTTGTGTACGTTATGGAAGCTTAACGACATATTTATCATATATTTAAGTATTTGATACTTATGCAAGTGTGATAGGAGGTTCTGTTGCCGATGGTACGGGAACAGCTTCGTTCTGGATAGAACCCTCGGAATCCCATTGGTAGTATGACTATATGTCTATGGGAATCTGAATCAGGGTATGTGTATTTGGTCTTAACCTGAGACTTGCATCGCTAATATTTGCGACAATCAGCATGCTTTGGTTTTGGTCGTCCGAGGCTTTAACAGGTTTTGTGTACGCCTCTTCTGGGTATACTGAAAATCTTAGTGTATTGGGTGTGATGTCAAGATGGAAGTATCATTTCAGTCATATGGAGAAGATGATCACGTAGGATACAGAAGTAGTACTCATAAGTACTGCAGTCATCGGGATAATATGACTAGGTCATGATTATCCGATTATAGAGACTAGTTGCCAGTGATCTGATATATGCTTCGTACAGGGCAGACACAATTCCAGCCCTAGGCCTAGCATGTGACATCCGATACTGGATCGTAATACGCAATACATAGTATACTACGCCTGATAAAGATTATATATTCCTTTAAAGAATATTTCTGGAGAATTGGGTAGGCACGACGCTTTGCTAGAAGCCAACCATGTCTTGTAAATCAGTAAGAACGTTGTACTGGGTACGCACGTGTTCGGATAGTCCGATGATCGTATTTACTACCAACATATCCAGAGATCTCTTGGGTCGCTTCCCAAAGATTCACCGATGACATTTGACTTGAAAATAATTAATCTGGGATTAATTACGGTAAGAATTAATCTGGGATTAATTATCAGAGAAAGAATTAATCTGGGATTAATTCGACTAGAAGAAAGAACGCGATTAATTTGGAATTAATCGGAAAAATAAATTTAATAGTTAAATTGTATTTTTCTATTTAATTTATTTATTTGGGCTAAAATAATATATCAGATATATTAATTGAAATCAGATTTCAACACGGAATTAAAATTGGATTTTAATTCAAGCGAACGAATTAATTTGGAATTAATTCATGAGCGAATTTCGTAATAATTTAATTAAATTGGATTTAATTACGTCGCGATGGAAAATTCGTTTAATCGGATTAAACGAATCCGAGCCCGAAGTGTGTTGAGCAAGCCCACTTGAATTTTGAATTTAAAGTGGGGCCCACCAACTTACATCATAAGTCACCTTTTTGGTGATAGAAGTTGTTGGTGGTTTTTTGTTGGAAACTGGTATTACACACTTTGACTTTTTCTTTTGGAATAAGTATATGCACTTTTTGGAAAATGTTTTTTGGTAATAGTTTTAGAAACAAAATATCAAAAACCAAAACTATTCCTCTCTCTTCTCCATGCAATTACCGAGCACAACCTCACTATTTCTTGGAGTTTTGTTGCAAAATTCAAGCAAGCTAGCACTTGAAGGAGTTGATTAAGGTGATAGGGAAACTCACCCAAGTGTTGGAAACACTTTACAAAGCTTGGAGCTTCATCAAATATAAAGAAAAAGTTTTGAATCTCATCCAATTAATGTGAGTATTTCCGCAACTCCCTTTGTTTCATTCACACACAAATCATTTTAGAGATTCTTGGCACGTTCTAGGAACACTAACAAAGACACCCTTACAGACATATTAACTCGGATTTCATATATCTCTTTTTTTTCTTTTATTTATTTACAACATCTGCAATCCATAGAGCGAGTTTTGGGCCAGTGACTCCCAAGCTAGTTGGCTTTAGGGCACTAGGTGTTAAAACACCCCTACGGACCTAATTACTCGGATATCAGATGTTTATTTTTTTTTATTCAATCGTTTTTTTTAGAAGCTTCCTCCAATTAAACGAGAGCACTGAATATTACAAACTTTTCAATTACAACTCATGGCTGTATGTTACCAAGCATGTTGATAATACCTGTCAACTGAGCATATGAAGATCCAATTTAGTCAGTATTATGGAGAATTCATAAATTAAATAATTCAAAAGGAAATAAATAAAAATTAACTTGTTACGAAATAGGTTGAGATACGTCTCAGGAGTGGAAATTCCTTTCTCAGCTATCTCACACCAATTTCACCTGATTAGTCAAATTAAAAACACCAAATATTTTTTATTTTTTTTAAATTTTTTATTTTTTTGAATTTTTTTTGAAAATGTTTGACTAAAAACCAAGCAAAAACAACACAACGGAAAAAAATAAAAAAATAAATAAAAACAAGATACTAATCAACTATTCCCCTCCCCCAAACCTAATTGAGACATTGTCTCCAATGTCTAAAAAAGTAGAAGAAAAGTTTAGAGGATCGTACCTAGTTAGCTGGTATTCTACGTCTAAAAAGAAAATTAAAGGTTAAGATCCAGATTTATCCAACGCTTCTTACCACGATCATTATCAGACCAGTTTTTCTTGGAAATGATAGGGTCAATTTGTGGTTCAAAGGGTAAAAATTGGTCAATTAAATCATGTGCAGTTCTGGCAAGGAAGAGGATATCTTTTACAGGTTTTGACACGAACCCATTTCTCCGGGCAGCATCAAGCAACACATAAAGAAAATCATAAAATCCATCAATGTTAAATAGTCCAATTGGTTTCTGGTGTATGTTCAAGTTCGCCCAAGATAGCATTGTAAAAATTTCCGCCATCGTGCCCAAGCCACCTGGCAAAGCAATAAAAACATCAGCACGATTAATCATTTCAACCAGTCGTTCACACATACCTGGCATGATAAGTTCCTCTCCATTTGATGGTCCTATAAGATTCGCCTCTCCCAAAGGTTTTGGGATGATTCCCAGAACTTGACTACCTCATTCCTGTACAGCCCTTGAAACGTACCCCATTAGTCCAAGATTACCACCGCCATATACTAGGTGCATATTCCTTTCAGCTATGACTCTACCCAATTCCTGTGCTGCCTCAACGTACTCTGGTTTAGATCCAACACTAGTACCGCAAAACACACAGATGTTTACAACTCGTCTTCTTGAAGTTACTTCCATTTTTTTTATAGTGAATTTCTTTCTCAAATCTGGATGGCTTCAAGAGTGCAATAACGAGCTGAAATTATAGAACCTGAAAAAGGGTGAGTAATAATAGCACTAGTACTTACCAAATGACAATTATTAACTAAACAGTAAAATATATCATGAAAGTCCAAAAGTCTGGATCTTGTCGGAGAAAATAAAAGAAAATAACAAAACAAATCACAATTATTAGATAAAGACAAAGAGATAATAATATTTACAATAAGTAACGACTTGATTGACATCTATGCATCAGGGACAAGCTTCACATCCAATTTTCTTATAAATTGGCAAACAAGGTCTTTTAAAGTCAGATTCCCGAGACTTAAATGTTGTCTTTCTTTTTGAAACTGTGTATATAACATGTGAATTATGTGATGCACATATCCACTAGGATGCATCTCAAGAGTCAATGATATGTCATCCAAAGACTCCTTACTCAAGCCATCCCTAACGAATTTAATTTTATCTTCACGGTTATCAGACACCATTCCTAGAGAATGACAATGAGTATTACATGTCATGCGTGGACATTTATAGCAAACACCCATTCTTTTAACCAACGAATGTCATTAGGAATACCTTTGATCATTAGTAGTCTCATTCGTTCCATTCGAGCTTTGTAGACTTTCATTAGAGAGTTTTGATGGAGAGAAGGAAATTACTTGTGAAGATTTGCGAGAACGTCTTCCATCCTATGTGTGACTTTACCTATAAAATTAAACACAAGAATAAAACATACCAAATCTTAATATATATATATATATATATATATATATATAAATTTCATTGGT
Organism: Zanthoxylum bungeanum; assembly: GCA_019454045.1. Taxonomy (NCBI): domain Eukaryota; kingdom Viridiplantae; phylum Streptophyta; class Magnoliopsida; order Sapindales; family Rutaceae; genus Zanthoxylum; species Zanthoxylum bungeanum. The sequence goes on along the minus strand of SKCR01021693.1, from coordinate 18,920 downwards.
TGCCTCTCTGCTAGCGCTAAGTTTAACATCGTCAGCTAGACATGACTGTCTGAACATTAGGCTGGATCTGAAAGTGTGATACTTTCTTTTTGTCGCACAAATGATTCTCCAAAGTAGTGCTTGACACGCTTGCTTTTGACCGGCATAAACACACACGTATAACGCAAGCGCACGTATCGTTCAAGTAGTATAAAAAGTATCTATCCCACGAGGACTTAATACCTAAGCTATTAATTTTATGAGGTCAAATGATTACTAGTATCTAACAGGTTGTTTGATTGATTTGAAATGGTGACGATTCTAAATTTAAAAACAAGTAAATAAAATTGTTCGAAAGTAGGTTATAAGAAAATTCAATATTAAAAACTATCTAGGGTTGTGAATCTTTCCAATATTATTTAAAGATGAAGTGGTTATCTTATAGTTGGGTAATATATTGATTTATTAACCTGGAACACTAAATTATGTAAAAGCCTCTTCCGATGGTCAATTACAAATACCCAGTATAACCTAATTGAACCATATGTCTATGTCAACCAAATTACCTGGATTCATTAAGATTAAGTTCCAATTTGGCTACCCCCGCCCGACAGGTATATTCCTATCCTATAAGGAAATCTATTAAAGGGTTATATATCCTCAAGGAAGATCGTGGGCTATTGAGTCTAAGGTCTTAAACTTAAAATCCCTATCTCTAGTTCATTTTAAGTTTACCTAATCAATTATATTAGTGGCCTATTAATAAAAAGCATTAAGATTAAGACTCAATAAATAAATCTTTATATTACCCAAACTATAATCTAATCACTTATAAACCGGTGATATTAGATTTCATCACAACCCTAGATATCTAATTTAGTTACAACACATAACTAGGGCTAGTAAAAACTTAAAGGTAAAAGACATAAAGTAAAAATGCTGAAAAGTGATTGCGGTAAAGTAAAAATTGAAAAGTAAAATAAAATAAAATGCTAAAGTAAAAGGAATTATTTTTACTACTATTAATTTAGATATCTCCCATAATATAATATATATACTTGTGATAATTTTCCCAACCAGCCATATAGGCGGTAACCTGATTAAATCAAATTAAGTCCAACCAGCCATTAAGGCGGTAATATTTGTCCATAAACCAGCCATAAATGCGGAACCAAAATAAACCAGCCATAAAGGCGGAACCAAAATTAACCTGCCATATAGGCGGAACCAAAATTTAATTACCAACCGACCAATCTGGCAGTATCCTTGATTAGTCAGGTTTAAACCAGATTAAAATTAATTACCAACCGACCAATCTGGCGGTATCATTTTTAAGTCAAATTTTAAATAGTTTATATATAATATTAAAGGGAGATTAATCTAAATAGCAATAGTAAAAGAATTACCTTTCACCATAGCAGGGGTGAAGTTACCTCATCATGGTGAATAGTAAAAACTATAAAAATAAAGAAAGTAAATTACTATTATTACAAAACGTAATTAAAATTTAATTACAAAACTTAAATTAAAAGAAACTAGAGAGAAGACTCCCTATTTACATCAAAGAAATGAGAAAGAATGGTACAACTGAAACTGAAATCTCGAGCTCAATTTATAGGCCTCAGTGGGCTCTGGGCGTCGCGACGCGCGTAGATTTTTGACACGCGTTGGCTTGGGTTCGCGAGATCGTGACACGTGGCACTATTATGTCGACAGTTGACTTTTTGATGTCGACAACATGTGATGGCGACCCATGTCTAGGTGCACGTTAGCGTGATCCGCTGAGATTTTGACATGTGGCAGGTGCATTTTAGCATAGATGATGATTGTCGGCATCTTAGGATGATGACACGTGGCAGACATATTTTAGCAGATCGGTTGTGATATTGACACGTGGCACAGCGCATGTTAGCAAAGTCAACTTTTCAGATTCTGACATGTGGACCAGGCACACGTTAGCAAGTACTCGGCGCACGTTAGGCGTCGCGACGTGCCCAAATTACCATTTTGCCCTTTTTGCCAATTTTCACTGTTTTGCTCCAAATCACCTCCAGAATGTCCTGAAACTTTATTTATCTACAAAATAACACAAAACACATCAAAATATTCACAAAACTCAAGAAACTATACAAAATATTAGGTTAAATAAGTGGTAAATAGTGATAGATTTACCACTCATCACACCCTCAAACCTAACATTTTGCTAGTCCTCGAGCAAAACATAGAATAAAATAACATAAACATCTTTAAAATAAAATTTAACTAAGCCACTTTCGTAGGGATCACAGTTGCATTTAGCGTATGCAACAAGCCTTTAAACCCCTAGATGTCCCTAATGGACGAGTTGTAGTCTCGTGAGGGTTTACAACAATGATACCCACAAACATTTTACAAAAGTAAAAAGGTAGTGAAACTAATGCACACAAAAGCAAAAAGACAAAAGAAAATAGAATAAAGAAGTTAGTGACTAATCAGATGAAACTTCTACTCCAAGTTACTAGTTGTTTTTTTTCTTTCTAAATTACTGAATAAGTAAATTCTCCGATCATATTTACCATTCTCCATATACACAGCCAACAAAATAGTAATCAACTCATTTTTGCCCATAATAGTCATAAGTGTAGTTGATAAGAGAGTAATATTTTTGTCCTAAAGTTTTATCAGAATTCACACCTTTTTGCAGCAATGGAATAATTTTACTCATTTTTCTGATATTTTCTTTGATTTTTGATTTTTTTTATATACAATACCTTCCATCTATGTAGCGAGTGTTGGGTCGGTGGCTCCCAAACCAGTTGGCTTTAGGGCACCAGGTGTTAAGACACCCCTACGGACTTAATTACTCAGACTTCAGATATATATATTTTTACAGCATCTTTGATCCATGTAGCGAGCTTTGGGCCAGTGACTCCCAAACCAGTTGGTTTTAGAGCACTAGGTGTTAAAACACCCTTACAGACTTAATAACTCGGATCTCAGATGTTTTTTTTTTTACTCCATCACTTTTTGAGATGTTTCCTCCAATTAAACTAGAGCACTGAATATTACAAACTTTTCAATTACAGCTCATGTCCGTATGTTACTATGTATGTTGATAATACCTGCCAACTGAGCATATGAAGATCCATTTTAGTTAGTTTTATGGAGAATTTACAAATTACATAATTCAAAAGGAAATAAACAAAAATTAACTTGTTTCGAAATAGGTTTGAGATACGTCTCAGAAGTGGAAACTCCTTACTCAGCTATCTTTTACCAATTTCACATTTTTAGTCAAAATAAAAACACAAAAACGCAAAATATTTTGTAATTTTTGAATATTTTTCCAATTTTTTTTGTATTTTACGAAAAAATTTTGACTAAAAATAAAAATAACACACAAACTAAAAACAAGGTACTGATCAACTAATTCCCTCCCCCAAACCTAAATGAGACATTGTCCCCAATGTCTTAAACAGTAGAAGAAGAGTTTAGAAGGTAGTACCTGGTTAGCTGAAATTCTACAAGAAATTAAAGGTTAAGATCCAGATTAATCCGATGCCTCTTACCACGATCGTCCTCGGACCAATTTATCTTTGAAAGGATAGGGTCAACTTGTGGTTCATAGGCTAAGAGTTGGTCAATTAGATCCATAGCAGTTCTGGCAGTATAGAGGAGTTCTTTCATAGGTTTTGACACGAACCCATTTCTCCGAGCATCATCAAGAAACACACAAAGAACTGCTCTATGAAAGAACTCAAAAGGAAATAAACAAAAATTAACTTGTTTCGAAATAGGTTTGAGATACGTCTCAGAAGTGGAAACTCCTTACTCCGCTATCTTTTACCAATTTCACCTTTTTAGTCAAAATAAAAACACAAAAACGCAAAATATTTTTGTAATTTTTGAATATTTTTCCATTTTTTTGTATTTTACGAAAAATTTTTGACTAAAAATAAAAATAACACACAAACTAAAAACAAGGTACTTATCAACTAATTCCCTCCCCCAAACCTAAATGAGACATTGTCCCCAATGTCTTAAACAGTAGAAGAAGAGTTTAGAAGGTAGTACCTGGTTAGCTGAAATTCTACAAGAAATTAAAGGTTAAGATCCAGATTAATCCGACGCCTCTTACCACGATATTCCTCGGACCAATTTATCTTTGAAAGGATAGGGTCAACTTGTGGTTCATAGGCTAAGAGTTGGTCAATTAGATCCAGAGCAGTTCTGGCAGTATAGAGGAGTTCTTTCATAGGTTTTGATACGAACCCATTTCTCCGAGCATCATCAATAAACACACAAAGAAAATCATAAAATCCATCAACGTTAAATAGCCCAAGCGGTTTCTGGTGTATGTTCAGGTTCACCCAAGATAGCACTATAAAAATTTCCTCCAACGTGCCCAAGCCACCTAGCAAAGCAGTAAAAGCATCAGAACGATTAATCATTTCCACTAGTCGTTCGGACATACCTGGCACAATAAGTTCCTCTCTGTTTGATGATCCAATAAGATTTGCCTTTGCCAAGGGTTTTGGGATGATTCCCAAAACGTGACTACCTCCTTCCTGTACGGCCTTTGAAACGATCCCCATTAGTCCAAGATTTCCACCACCATATACTAAGTGCATATTCCTTGCAGCTAAGACTCGACCCAACTCATGTGCTGCTTCTATGTATTGTGGTTTAGTACCAACACTACTACCGCAAAACACACAGATGTTTTCAACTCGTCTTCTTGAAGTGGCTTCCATGTTTTACTCTAGGTGTCTTCAAAAGTGCAATGATGAGTTGAATTTATAATACCTGAAAAGGGTGAGTAAAATAATAGCACTAGTACCTGCCAAATGACAATTATTAGTTAAACAGTAAAATAAATCGTGATAGTCAAAAAGGTCTGGATCCTATCGGAGAAAAGAAAACAACAAAACAAATCACAATTATTAGGAAAAGACAAAGAGATATAATTTGTACAAGAATTTACAGCTTGATTGACGTCTATGCGTCAAGGACAAGCTTCCCATCCAATTTTCTTATAAATTGGCAAACATGGTCTGTTTTAGTCAGATTCCCAAGACTTAACTGTTGTCTTTCTTTTTGGAATTGTGTATGTAATCTGCGAATTTCATGATACACAAATCCATAGGGATGCGTCTCAAGAGTTTTAGATATGTCATCCAAAGACTCCTTACTCAAGCCATCCCTAATGAAATTAATCTTATCTTCGCGGGTATTAGACATCATTCCTAAATAACGACAACGAGTATCACAAAACATACGAGCACATTTATAACAAACACACATTCTTTTGGCTCTTCTCTTTTTAGCATATGTGCTCATTCCTAAACCAGGCAGATGTGAAATAAAAGAGTCAGAAGACTCACCTGCCAATCAGACTCGTGCTTCAATAATCCAACGAATGTCAGTAGGAATACCTTTGATCATCAGTAACCTCATCCGTTCCAAGCGAGCTTTGTAGATTTTTATCAGAGATTTTTGAGGGAGAGAAGGAAATTGCTTGCGAAGATTTACGAGAGCTTCTTCCATCTTGAAATGTCTTAATCTGCAAAAACTAAACACACAAAATTAAATCACACCAAATCACAATATATACACAAATTGCATGGGATGCCTCCCTACGAGCGCTAAGTTTAAAGTCGTCAGCTAGACTTGACTTCTCGATCGTTAGGCTGGATAAGAAAGTGTGACACTTTCTTTTTTTCGCTCAAATGATTCTCCCCAGTAATGCTTAACACGCTTGTTTTTAACCTTGAAAGTTTTGTTGGAGTCAGGATCATGTATCTCAACGGCTCTATCTGGTAAAACTTTAGTGATCACAAATGGACCTGACCACCGTGATTTTGGCTTCCATATGAAGAATTTCACCATTGATTTGTTTAACAGTACCTTCTGCCCTGGTTCCAGTTATATACGCACTAACTTCTCATCATGTCTTTACTTTGCCTTTTCTTTGTACAATTTGGCATCCTCAAAAGGCTGATTGTGAAATTCCTCCAATTCGTTGAGGGTATGGAACTTTTTCTCTTTTATTGCTTGTAGTGCAAGAATTTTCTTTTTAGTGCAAAATACGCTTTATCTTCAGGCTCCACAGGCAATTGACATGTTTTAAGTTTGTCAGTAGAACTTTGCATTGCATTGGAGTTCTGAATGGTACTGTGTATCACATCAAGTCTGAAACATTCCTCCTTCTTTTCATCATCTGGGAAATTCATGGCCTTGAAAACATTGAATGCTACTTCTTGGTCCTGTACCCTCATGGTTAATTCTCCTTTTTGTACATCAATAATAGTTCGACCTGTAGCCAAGAATGGTCTCCCGAGGATGATTGGCACGTCTGCGTCTTCCTCCATATCAATGACAATAAAATCTGCTGGGAAAATGAATTTGTCAACCTTGACCAGCACATCCTCAACTACGCCTCTTGGAAATACGATCGTTCTATCAGCAAGTTATAGAGAGACTGAGGTGGGCATTGTTTCTCCAATCTGCAGTTTCCTGAAAATAGAAAAAGGCATCAAGTTAACACTTGCACCTAAATCACATAAAGCCTTACCAAAGTTATGTTCTCCTATGATGCAAGGAATGGTGAAACTGCTAGGATCTTTCAACTTCGGGGGAAGCTTCCTCTGAATGATGGCGCTGCATTCTTCCATCAATGCTACTGTCTCGTAATCTCCCAATCTCCGTTTTCTTGAAAGAATGTCTTTCATGAATTTGACATAGCTGGGCATTTGTTCCAAGGCTTTTGCAAATGGAATATTGATGTGCAGCTTTTTGAACACCTCCAGGAAACGAGCAAACTGCTTGTCCAGTTTGTTTTTCTGAAGACGCTGAGGAAAAGGTGGAGGTGGAGTGATCTGTTCTTTTTCCTTTGCTTCTTTTTCCTCCGTCAGTTGCCCTGTTTCTTTTGAGACTTCCTCATGAGTTTTTTTGGCTCCAACCTCTTTGTTGATTTCAGTACCACTTTTTAACATGATGGCATGAAACTGCTCATTTCCCATGTTCCTTGGATTTGGTTCTGTGTTGCTGGGAAGATTACCTGGCGGTCTGTAACTCTGAGCATTGGCCAGTTGTCCAATCTGATTCTCCAATGCTTTGATGGAAGCAGATTGGCTCTGAAACATAGCATCGTACCTTTTTAACTGAGTTAGCACTTCTGCTATTCCTGGTTCATTTGTCTGCTCCTTGCCTTTGTTTTTTGCTGGAATCCAGGTGGTGGATAGTTCTGTTGCCCTGAATTGTTACTCCATGAAAATTTGGGATGATTCCTCCATCCTGGGTTGTAGGTGTTGGAATATGGATTATTCCACTGTCTGTTGAAATTGTTGACAAAATTCACCGTCTCTTCAAGTTGGTTCGACTCTGGTGCTCCTCCATATGGTGAACTTGTGGATCCAGTGGTAAGAGTCTCCATGAATTTGCATATTTGATCCAGTTTGGCACTGACTGCTGAATTGGCTCCACTTTCATAAATTCGTGCAATTCTTTGGATCATGCTCCTTGCTGTTGGCCACAAGGAATTGTTGTTGGCCATTTCTTCAATTAGGTCCCAGGCTTGATCTTCTCCTTTTGCCATTAAAGTTCCTCCAGCAGCAGCATCGATTGTGGTTCTCATTATTCCAGAAAGTCCATTATAGAATGTTTGGACTTGAAGCCATTTTGGAATCTCATGGTGAGGAAATTTCCGGAGCAAATCTTTGTACCTTTCCCAAGCTTCATAGAGAGTTTCTGATTCTTGTTGCACAAAGGATGTGATGTCATTTCTCAACTTTCCGGTTCTGGCTGGTGGAAAGTACATTACAAGAAATTTGGTGGCTAAAGTGTTCCAAGTTGTGATGAAACCTGTTGGTAGTGAATGTAGCCAAGCTTTAGCTCTGTCCTTCAATGAGTATGGAAAAACACGCAGTCGCATTGCTTCTTCAGCTTCTCGGTTGTAATTGAAAGTGCCGCAAACTTCCAGGAAGTTGCTGATGTGGGCATTAGGATCTTCAGTTGCATTCCCCCCAAACTACACTTATTGCTGAATCATCTGAATGCAAGTTTTGATGTCACCTGCATTTGCTGGTAAGGGAGGAAGTATAATACAGGAAATGAGTTTGTCAACCACCGGAATGGTTCTGTCTCGAATGGGAATTGGTGGTGCAACCTCCAAAGGTTCAGGTTCCATGTTGACTAAAGCTTTTTGGCCTTCCCGTCTTTCCCTTCTCAACTGTCTGATGGTTCTTTCAATTTCTGGGTCAAGCGGTCGGAGTTCAAAGCTTCTGGTTCGTCTCATTAAGTTTCTGAGAACCTGAAACACAAGAAAACAAAAACAATAAGTAAAAAGAAAATTAGATACAAGTAAAAGTATCGAACCTCTAAACTAATAGTGAAAGATAAATAAGTCCCCGGCAACGGCGCCAAAAACTTGACCGGCGTAAACACACACTTATAATGCAAGCGCACGTATATTTCAAGTAGTATAAAAAGTATCAATCCCACGAGGACTTAATACCTAAACTATTAATTTTATGAGGTCAAATGATTACTAGTATCTAATAGGTTGTTTGATTGATTTGAAATGGTGACGATTCTAAATTTAAAAACAAGTAAATAAAATTGTTCGAAAGTAGGTTATAAGAAAATTCAATATTAAAAACTATCTAGGGTTGTGAATCTTTCCAATATTATTTAAAGATGAAGTGGTTATCTTATAGTTGGGTAATATATTGATTTATTAACCCGGAACACTAAATTATGTAAGAGTCTCTTCCGATGGTCAATTACAAATACCCAGTATAACCTAATTGAACCATATGTCTAAGTCAATCAAATTACCTGGATTCATTAAGATTAAGTTCTAATTTGGCTACCCCCGCCCGACAGGTATATTCCTATCATGTAAGGAAATCTATTAAAGGGTTATTTATCCTCAAGGAAGATCGTGGGCTATTGAGTCTAAGGTCTTAAATTTAAAATCCCTATGTCTAGTTCATTTTAAGTTTACCTAGTCAATTTTATTTGTGGCCAGTTAATAAAAAGCATTAAGATTAAGACTCAATAAATAAATCTTTATATTACCCAAACAATAATCTAACCCCTTATAAACCGGTGATATTAGATTTCATCACAACTCTAGATATCTAATTTAGTTACAACACATAACTAGGGCTAGTAAAAACTTAAAGGTAAAAGACATAAAGTAAAAATGCTGAAAAGTGATTGCGGTAAAGTAAAAATTGAAATGTAAAATAAAATAAAATACTAAAGTAAAAGGAATTATTTTTACTACTACTAAATTAGATATCTCCCATAATATAATATATATACTTGTGATAATTTTCCCAACCAGCCATATAGGCGGTAACCTGATTAAATCAAATTAAGTCCAACCAGCCATTAAGGCGGTAATATTTGTCCATAAACCAGCCATAAAAGCGGAACCAAAATAAACCAGCCATAAAGGCGGAACCAAAATTAACCTGCCATATAGGCGGAACCAAAATTTAATTACAAACCGACCAATCCGGCGGTATCCTTGATTAGTCAGGTTTAAACCAGATTAAAATTAATTACCAACCGACCAATCTGGCGGTATCCTTTTTTAGTCAAATTTTAAATAGTTTATATATTATATTAAAGGGAGATTAATCTAAATAGCAATAGTAAAAGAATTACCTTTCACCCTAGCAGGGGGAAGTTACCTCATCATGGTGAATAGTAAAAACTGTAAAAATAAAGAAAGTAAATTACTATTATTACAAAACGTAATTAAAATTTAATTACAAAACTTAAATTAAAAGAAACTAGAGAGAATACTCTCTATTTACATCAAAGAAATGAGAGAGAATGGTACAATTGAAACTGAAATCTCGAGCTCAATTTATAGGCCTCGGTGGGCTCTGGGTGTCGCGACGCCAAGAGGTTGGGCGTCGCAACGCGCGTAGATTTTTGACACGCGTTGGCTTGGCTTCGCGAGATCGTGACACGTGGCACTGTTATGTCGGCAGTTGACTTTTTGATATCAGTAACATGTGATGGCGACACGTGTCCAGGTGCACGTTTGCGTGATTCGCTGAGATTTTGACACGTGGCAGGTGCATTTTAGCGTAGATGATGATTGTCGGCATCTTAGGATGATGACACGTGGCAGGCACATTTTAGCAGATGGGCTGTGATGTTGACACGTGGCATGGCGCACGTTAGCAAAGTCAACTTTTCAGATTCTGACACGTGGACCAGGCGCACGTTAGCAAGTACCCGGCGCACGTTAGGCGTCGCGATGCGCCCAAATTAACATATTTCCCTTTTTGCCAATTTTCACTGTTTTGCTCCAAATCACCTCCAGAATGTCCTGAAACTTTATTTATCTACAAAATATTGTTGGAAAATTATGACCCATAGCGTCACTATTTGTACAGATCATGGTGTTGTTGTACAAATTAACTATGTGACAAGGAGATTGCACTCTTATCATTTGTGATTAGATCACCTAGATGTATAAATGATAGGAGGTCCCTATGATTAGTTCCTGGATTGAGATGATATGAGACAGTATCAGTCCATGAAGGATTAATCATTAAATAATCCCTAGTCGTAGTATTATCGAGATTGGACATCGATAATGCGGAATAGACTAGTATTACACTTGTGCGCGTTGTGGGAGCACAACGGCATAGTTCTCATATATTTAAGTATTGGATACTTATGCAAGTGTGATAGGAGGTTATGTTTACCGATGGTACAGAAAACAGCTTCGCTCTGGATAGACCCCTCGGAATTCCATTGGTAGTATGACTATGTGTCTATGGAAGTCCGAAATCAGGGTAGGTGTATTTGGTCTTAACTTGAGACTTGCACCGCTAATACTTGCGACAATCAATATGCTTTGGTTTTGGTCGTCCAGGGCTTTAACCGGTTCTGTGTACGCCTCTGCTGGGTATATTGAGAATCGTAGTGTATTGGGTGTGATGTCAAGACGGAATTATCACTCCAGTCATAGTGGAGATGATGTCACGTAGGATACGGAACTAGTACTCTTAAGTACTGCAGTCATCGGGATGATATGACTAGGTCATGTTCATCCGATTATAGAGACTAGTTACCAGACATCCGACATGTGCTTCGTACGGGGCAGACATAATTCCAGCCCCAGGCCTAGCACGTGACATCCGATACCGGATCGACATACGCAATACTACATATACTACGCCTGACATAGATTATATATTCTAGTAAGAATATTTCTAGAGAATTGGGTAGGCATGGTGCTTTGCTAGAAGCCAACCATGTCTTGTAAATCGGTAAGCACGTGGTACGAGGTACGCACGTATTCGGATAATCTGATGATCGTATTTACTGCCAACATATCTAGGGATCTCTTGGGTCGCTTCCGAAAGATTCACCGATGACAGTTTACTCGAATTAGAATTAATCTGGGATTAATTAAGAGAGAGAATTAATCTGGGATTAATTAAGATGGAGAAAATTAATCTGGGATTAATTGAGGTATTATTTAATCTGGGATTAAATGTGTTCGGAAGAGAGAGAACGCGATTAATTTGGAATTAATCGGTAGAATAAATTTAATAGTTAAATTTGATTTTTCTATTTAATTTATTCGTATGGGCTAAAATTAATATATCGGATATATTAATATGAATTGGATTTCATTATGAAATTAAAGTTGGACTTTAATACGAGCGAACGAATTAATTTATAATTAATTCATAAACGGCATTCGTAATATATTTACGAGGCGTCGTCATTTAATTAAATTAGATTTAATTATTTAGCGACGAAATTTCGTTTAATAGGATTAAACGAATCCGAGCCGCGACAAACATTCGTAGAATCCATTTGAATTTTGAATTCAAATATGGGGCCCACTTCACATGTGGTAGTTGGGAGGGTAGTTGGCATTTATGCCAAGCCACCAACTTTCCAACCACCTTGGAATGGTTTTGGTGAAACCATTTACCCAACTACCTTGTTTAGGTAAAAAGGGTAAATTGGTTTTACCCAAAGACATCTCTCTCTCTCATAAGAACACACTTGAAAAAAACTAAAACCCTAGAATACTCCTCCATGGGCGTGAATGGCCTTCTCTCATCTCTTTGATTTTGTTGCAAAATCAACAAAGCTAGCACTTCATGGAATCAACTAAGGTGATAGGGAAACCAACTCAAAGCTTGGAATCATCAAAGGAAGGATCTTGGAGATCTTCATTCAAACAACTCAAAGCTTGGCATCATCAAAGGAAGGATCTTGGAAACCAACTCAAAGCTTGGAATCAACAAAGGAAGGATCTTGGAGATCTTCTTCTCAAAATTTTAAAAGCTCAAATCCATTCAATGTAAGTAATTCCGCAACTTATAATGAATTTATGAACACCTTTTCTTGCTTATTAGATCCTTGGCATGTTCTAGGAGCACTAACAATGGTATCAAGAGCCAATTTTAAGCATGAAAATTTTAGGGTTCATGAGACTAAAATTTGGGGCTTTTATATTTTGAACATGATTCTTTTCAAATTGATGATTTGAGCATGCTTAGATTATGTTAACTTAGAGTTGTGCATGATTAGATTTGAGAAAAATTGATTAGATCAAATTTTGGACTCCCCCTTAGCATGGCCGAATATCACTGGCAGTGGACTGCAGTTTTATTTTTTTTGTAACATGAAATGATATGTTTAAATGCATGTTTAAATGTTGATTTTTGGTTTGATTGGATTAGAATCAAAGTCAATAAAGTTCATGTTAAAATCAAAGTGCATGTTGAGCATGAAATGATGAATTTTGGATTCAATTTGTGTTGAGCATGAAATGATGTGTTTTGGCTTCAATTTGTGTTGAGCATGAATTAATGGATTAAGCATGATTAATTAAGTTAATTGGTATTTTGGAAATATTGAGTTTAATTAATTAATCATGGCTAATACACTTTAATTAAAGTAATTGTGATATTTGGAATATTATAATTATGTTAATAAGCCTTTAATTATGAATTGGGCTAAAAGTGTGTATTTGGGCTTAATGGGCTTGGTTCGACCAAGTTTGGTTTTGGACTTTTGGATTGGATCCAATTGGGCCCAAAACCAATTCCATAAAGTCCAAATACACCACTTGGCCCTTTAAAGAATATAATTGGGCCTAATGGGCCTAAATTAATTTATAGGCAATATGGTGATTCCTATTGGGCCTTGGCATTTTGGGTTTGACCCATTATGGCCAAAGCCCATGCCTTAAGAATTAATTAAAAGCCCATTGGACTTTAATTAAAATGACATTGGATGTTATTGGGCCTTTGAGACCCATTAAGATTGGATTTGGAATCCAAGTCTTTAAGGCTTATAAGTAAGTGTAAATATTTAATTTTGAATTAAATTCGGAATTAGTATTGAATACGAATAAATTGGATTTAAAGTTGTAGTTCAATATAATTCAAGAATACTTACTTTGAGTATTTATTCTTAAACGAGTTTGACTCACGCAAATCAAATCGTTGTTTGAACATTGGATGGTCATTAATTCAAAGATTAATTAATTGGATTAGATTGATTGAATAACATGATTTGTATGAATACATGAATGTGTTGTATGAATAAGTATATCAGATGGATATTAGAAGGGCGAGGGCAATTTTGGAAATTGTAATAAGTTTAGAATTTATTAAATTGGACCTGCGTGTCCAGCCTTTTATCTCCTTATTCTTTGTATTTCTCTTCTCACCAATTCCCCTCAATGTAAATGAGGTTTCTTTATTGTATTATGTAATTGGGTAGAAGTTAGAATAGTTCTAGCCGGGGAGAGGAAATGGACTGATTTGTTCTAGGAACAATTTGTGACATATCCATCCGCATATCATTATTAATTTATTTATCGCGCCTTATTATGGTTTTAGAATGCATGCTTAAGGGTGTATGATGAGACCTAATCAAAGATAATAAATTGGTTGCCAATTTACGCGAAAAACCCTCAAAACATATTAAGCGTTTTTCCTTCTGTTGAGTGATTCTTACTCAAGATCCAAAGTTGGCATTGGTTTGTTGGCCAAAGTCAATACCTTTGTCAATTGCGGATGTGTTTGAATCATGAGAGTTTTGTTCCATATCGTTGTCTTGTCCAAGTCGTGATTTGTTAGCCAAAGTCAAGATCACTTCTTGTCCATCGACATTGATTACGAAGCTTTCCATGTCAATGGGTCCCGCTTAACTGGAATCATTAAGCTTGTTGTGCCAAAGCCAAGGCTTAGTTGATTCAGAGGAAAAAGGTTAGGAAAATATATTGGATATATTGGCATATATATTGTATATATGTTTTGGACTTGGATGTCCACCTACTGGATCTAGGAATTGGATGAGATCCAATTGATCTTAGAGATCTACCTAGTTAAGTATCATACAATTTGTTGGTCAAAGTCAAGATTGTGTGTTATTTAACGGGATCCTAGCCCACTAGGAAACAAGGTTTCCCGAGTACTCAACAGAGGGTTAGAGGCTCGCCGAAAAATAGTGGGAGGCAAGAATTAGATTTGCAATTTCGTTTAGATACTTGCCATACGCGCTCATTTCAATATTTCGTCAATAAATTAATATATTAGTTGGACTAATATTTAATTGTTGTTTTAATTAAACAGTTGGATTGTATTCAAACTACTTCATTTATAGTTGATTATATAATTGGATTATAGTAATCAATATATTTGAATTTTACCCTTCATTTATAGTTGATTATATAATTGGATTATAGTAATCAATATATTTGAATTTTACCCTTCATTTATACTTGATTATATAATTGGATTATAGTAATCAATATATTTGAATTTTACCGATCATTTATAGTTGATTATATAATTGGATTATAGTAATCAATGTATACTTGATTTTAACCAATAAAATTATACTTGATTATATAGTTGGACTATAGTAATCATTATATTAAATAGTACCTGAAATCGTTGATTAAATAGTTGGACTATTAGAATCAAGATAAATTGAAAGATTAGTGTTTAAAACATAATCCTAGTGAAAATGTGTTTAAACGACTTTAATTTGCAAATTGGGAATAAAATTTCAAGATGGTCCTGAAAACTAATAAGTTACTTTATTTGATAAAATAACATATTAGGCCTAAGCCCAGAGTTAAGCAAATAGTAGAGCATGATCTTTGGAAGATTCATGTGATGATAACTTTAGTGCTTAATCCATTATACTTGTCAAAAGGACTCATTAATTTCCTAATCAGAACTAAGGATTAGATCCTTAAAGTATGATGAAGAAATTGAAGGATCTTCATAGATCTATACTTTGATCTTAGAAGCATTAATTGCAATAGTAAACTCTTGGAGAGTTAATGGCTATGCTCAAGGAGCCAAAGCCAAAGTTTGCAATAGGGCAAGAAACGCAAGGCGCATCTTACTTCAATATTCTAGAAGGCCAAGGCTTGGCCAAAGGCTTCTGGGATATTGAAAAGGGCAAAGGTAAAAATCATTACTGTCTTCTAGGAAGACAAATGACATATCCCAAGATGTCTGCTTAAACTGTTCCAAATGGGATCACTGAAGCGTGAATGCCGTATGGACAAAGCAGATATGAAGGAATTGAAGAAGAGCAAGGCTCTGACTTCAAATATGTTTGTCATAAATATGTTCACTACTAGTATTAAAATTGGATTTTAAATACTAAGTGTGATACATAAATATGCATTGATGTGCAGAATCTGCTATGAGTATGATACTGACTTCAATTGAGATTAATCTGCGAATCGGAAACGGGACGAAAGTCGTTGTTTTACCGTAGATACCTAAGTTTAGGAACTACCCTTCGGGTGTGTACTTAAATTAGGAAACTGTTATAATGTAACTAGTTTGACTAGAAACATTTTCTTTATATCAGAGTTTAACCCGTTGCGGGTATACCTTTATATTCTAGAACATTAAAGTGTTTTATTTTATAAAGATGATATTGAGATAAACACATTAGATGTGAGTAACAGTATTTATATTTTGAATATAAATAAATCTCAAACATATAATATGACGAACAAATAGCTCAAACTGATTTGATCAGATAAGACTTATTTATGGCAGTGTTGTCTGGGACACAATTAAACAAGACTCGTATATCCACACTTTTGAAGAGTGGATACTAGGACGGATTTGATTCCATTCAAATGATCTCTACGAATCTAGTTTATTAGGTAAAGTACCTAAAATACCTTTTACTTGGTAAAAGTGTAAGTGCCATCAATCTGTTAGCCTTCGTTCATAGTGACGTAAGTGGGGCCATGTCTAGCTAGGCTAAATGTGGAAATGAATGTTTCGTGACCTTTTCATCGCATTATGGTTATGTGTTTCTTATGAAACACGAATCGGAAACTTTTAGAGTTTCGACACGAAATAGACAAACAGATCGGCTAAAGTATTAAAACCATCACGGTTTGACCATGATGAAATTACTTAAGCAGTAAGTTTCTCAAATACTTGAAAGAGAATAGTATTCTTTCAATGAGGACTCCTCCTGGAACACGTCAATTTGACGGTGTGTCCAAACGGAGAAACCGAATTTTGTTAGACGTGATAAGGTTAATCATGAGTCACTCTGAGCTACCATTTTCCTTCAAAGGGATAAGCATTAACAGTGCAATACTTATTTTGAATAAGGTTCCATGAAAATCTGTTAGACAGAATTTCATATTAGATATGAACAGGAAAGAAACTGGGTTTTCTCACTCCTGAAGATTTGGGATGCTGGGCATATGTTTGGATGATACCAAACTAGAACCCAAATCGGATAAGTGCCTAATTGTAGGTTGTCCTAAGGAAACCAAATTATAGTACTTATACATCTCACATGAGAACAATGTAATTGTTGCTCACCATGCATTTTTTCCTAAGAGGAATACCGATATGCAGTGGTAAGTGGGAGGATAGTAAAACTCGATGAAAATCGGAGTAATACTGTTCAAGGCACCTAATCCTTAATGGAACACAGACAATTCATCAAGGATAAAACTGTACCACAGTCTTCGAATACACAATAACCGCGTTAGTCGGAGAGAGTCAGAAAACAACGTGGGTGGTATGGGTTTCTGATCTCACCTCATAAGGTGTCAATCTTATTGAGGAAGACGAACTGACTACATATGAGGAAGTGATACAAGGTATCGACTCCCCATTATGGCAGAGTGCCATGAAGTCCGAAATGGATTCCATGTATACCAACTATGTTTAGAGACTAGTTGATGTACCAGAAGGCATTGAGCCTATTGGTACTATATAAGTCTTCAAGGAAGACATACATGGATGGCAACATACTGTTAGGTTTATATCTAGGTCCAAGATCAAACAAGCAATGAAATACATGTGTGAATACATCAACGGAGGTAGCGGAATACTCACATCGATCGGTTGAGACGATTTGAAGACGAATGAAGCCAAAACTCCACTGCCTTGGTCACACCCACTACTGCAGAATTGCTCACTATTTTGGGCAGTTTTGGATCCAATTTTGAAGCTCCAAACTTCGTCGAATGGATCCCGCCTCATGGGTGAACCTCCCTAACACCTTCGCAAGTCTCGTAAGTGTGCTAGCACTTGTGTTTTGCAATAAAAACACACTCATTGCTCCCCTTGAAGCTCACGGCAATGAGCTGTGTTGGAGAAGAGAAAACAGCCCTTTTGGGCGTGAGAAAGAGAGAAGAATGAAGGAGTTGTGTAATGGTTGAGTTGATAAATGAATTACCAAAAATTGCTTTATATATTTTCCAAAAATTACAAAGCATTTACCATTTAAAATATCAAATAAAATAAATGGTAATGGCTTTCTCAACCACCAACACTATTCCAACAACACCCATCACTATTCAATGTCACTTTATCAAAGTGACTTGATGTGTGTCTATCAATCAATCAACTCAATCACATCAATCAATCACATCACTCAAAGTGACATTTGATTTGACGCTTGATGTGACGAATGATTTGACGCTTGATGTGACTTACATTGCCGCACTCGAATTCGAAATACGAATGCGCTCGCAATCACACTCAGGCTCGGGTTCGCTAATTCTCAATTAGCGAATTTTTCCGTTGCGTCGTAATTAAATGATTACGCCTAGCGAATTCACTATTCACGTCGCTAACGAATTAATTCTAAATTAATTCGTTCGCCCGAATTAAAATCTATTTTAATCCGCGTCGAAATCTAATTTCATTTAATATATCAAAATATTAATTCCAAATTAATCATTCTCTCTCTCTAGACGATATTTTATCCCAGATAAAATATCTCCGTAATTAATCCTAGATTAATTTTCTCTTTCTTCTATATAATCCCAGATTATAAATGAGTGCGAGTTATGCGTCATCGGTGTATTATTGGGAAGCGACCCATGAGATCCCCGGATGAGTCGGCATTAAATACGGTCGTCGGAGTATCTGAATCACGTACGTACCAAGTAATACGTTCTACCGATTTACGAGACAAGATCGGCTTCTAGCAAAGCACGAAGTCTACCGAATTCTCCGGTCATATTCATCTAAGAATATTTAAGATCTATATCAAGCGTAGTATACCAAGTATCGTGTATATCGGCCCAGTATCGGATAGTCACGTGCTAGGGCTGGGGCTGGTGGATAAGTGTCTGCCCCGTCCGAAGCACATGTCGGATGTCTGGTAACTAGTCTCTATAATCGGGATACATGACCTTGTCATAATATCCCGATGGCCGGCCAGCACTTAAGAGCACTAATACCGTATCCTGCATGACATCATTTCCACTATGACTGGAGTGATACTTCCGTCTTGACATCACACCCAATACTCTACGATTCTCAATATACCCAGCATTGGCGTACACAGAACCGGTTAGAGTCCTAGACGACCTCAACTAAAGTATATTGATTGTCGTAAGCATTAGCGGTGTAAGTCTCAGGTTAAGACTATACACACCTACC
>SKCR01021692.1:0-99139 GCA_019454045.1 Zanthoxylum bungeanum | reverse complement strand
CAAGTCTTTAATCTCATCCAATGATCAAAAGAACAAAAAATACCATGACTTAGGGCATCATAAGCATTTGGCCAAGCCCCTTAATTTGGGGAAAAAAATAATCCAATTCATTTTTCATGAAATTGATCATGCATAACACTATTTTATCATCATTCAAGCATACTCAATCAATCAATTTTATCAAATCATGCTCAAATCATTTTTACCCAAATTTTCGCATAAGAACCCTAACATTTTTCATGCTCAAATTAGGCTCAATGATACCATTGTTGGTTTCTACTATAGTCCCAAGATCATTAAAGCATAAAAAAATATGTGAATACAATAAAGAAGTATGGCAGAATCATACTTACAATGAGCGGATGTTGAAGACGATGAACATAAAAAATGCTCTCTTGAATTCGGCCAAGGTGATCCTTTTGTTGAAGAGTTGAATCCAAGCTCCAAGCTTTATGTTGATTGCAAGCTCAAAGGTGGGTTTCCCTAACACCTTGTATGATTCCTTGTTGAATTGCTAGCTTGAATAAAGAAAAAAAATATTTTCTCTTCACTTGTTGAAGCTCAAGGTTTTGTGAGTATTTGGGAGAGAAAGAGTGTTTTGTTTTTGTTTATTTTGTTTCCAAAATAAAATTATGCCTAAAAATCTTTTACCAAAGTTTGGTATATAGCTTTCAAAAAGTCTAAACCATTTTGGAGCCAAAATGGCAATTAAAGCCCTCAACAACCAACATCATGAATAGTGACAAGTTGTCATTCACCAAAAGGTGACTTGACATCCATCACTAAAGTGACATGTGATGTGATGAGTGATGTGACTTGCGGCCGCACTAGATTCAAAATCGGAGTGGCCTCGCAAACACATTATGGGCTCGGGTTCGTTAATTCTGAATTATTCGTTCTCTCTCTTCAAATAGTATTTTATCCCAGATAAAATATCTCCGTAATTAATCCTAGATTAATTATGCTCGAATCATACGTCATCGGTGAATCTTCGGGAAGCGACCCGTGAGATCCATGGATATGTTGGCAGTAAATCTGGTCGTCGGACTATCCGAACATGTACGTACCTTGTACTACGTTTTTATCGATTTACGAGACATTGTTGGCTTCTAGCAAAGCACCGTGCCTACCCAATTCTCCAGAAATATTCTTAATGGAATATACGATCAATGCCAGACGTAGTATACCTAGTATTGCGTATTACGATCCAGTATCTGATGTCACATGCAAGGCCTGGGGTTGGAATAGTGTCTGCCCCGTACGAAGCATATATCGGATTACAAGCAACTAGTCTCTTTAATCGGATAATCATGACCTTGTCATATTATCCCGATGGTTGCAACCATTTAGAGTACCAGTTTTGTATCCCTACATGATCATCATATCCATATGACTGAAGTGATACTTCCATCTTGACATCACACCCAATACACTACGAGAACTATGAGAACTATGCCATTACGCTTCTATAACACGCACAAGTGCGATACTAGTCTATTCCGTATTATCGATGTCCAATCTCGATAATACTACGACTAGAGATATTTAATGATTAAACCTTTATGGATTGATATTGTCTCATATCTTATATTCCGGAACTAATCATAGGGACTTTTATAATTTATATATTCAAGTAATCAAATTACAAAATGATAAAATGCAATTTCATTGCTACATAATTAATTTGTACAAAAACCACAATGTCTTTTACAAATAGTGAAGCTATGGGTCATAATTGTCTAACAGGCCCTCAGGTCTAACCTTTTATGTCGACTCTTGGTAGTGTGTCACAAGGCCGTCGGATGGGCTAACACTCCGCAACTCTTCTGGTTCACTGGTTCATGTTCTTTCCTCTCTGTTTCGCTGTTTGGGCTGTTTTTACTCTGTTTTGCTACTGTTTTGCTGCTGTTTTTTAGTCACTGTTTTTGTTGTATAAATGGAGTGTTTTTGCGGTTTCTAAGGGGATTAGGGCTGCTATTTTGTGTGGTAATTTAAGGGTTTTGAAGTGTAGTTTTTGTCCACTATTTTCGGTAATTTAAGCCACTATTTGGGATGATTTTTTCTCAGTTTTATTGGTGTTTTTTGGTGGTAAGAAGGGTTGTTGGAGGTCGGTTTTTATGCGTGAATGAGGCTATGTGAGGGCAGTGTTTTAGGCATTGAAGGCTGTTGAGTGATGAATGGTTATATGGTTTTATTCATGTGGAGTGCTGTTGTTACGTAAGTGAGTTTGGTGAAGGTTTGCATGTGAGTGTATGGCTAAGGGGCTGTTACATGTGAGTGGAGGGCGCAGGGCTTATGCGCGAAGTTGAGGGCTGAGTGAGGGGCTGCTACGTGAAGTTGAGGGTTGAGTGATGGGCTGGTTATGCGACAAAGCAAGGGCTTTTGGTGATGATGTAGTTTCAGCAATTGAGGGTGTTTAGGGGTGATGTTTTCGGTTGCTAGAGGAGAAGAGAATTCTTTATTGTTGCTTGTTACTTGTGTTGGGCTTGTGATGTTAGGAGAGTGCAAGGGTTGAATTTGTGTTTATTTTATAGACAAAAGCTAGGGCTAATCCTTGTTTAAATAGGAATGAGATTTGTGTAATTATGGAGGATATATTTTATTAGTGTCACACAAGGAAATCATCTATTTAATTAGGAACAAGATTTGGCTTGATTAGGAAGATCATATATTTGATTTGTTTTGATTAGGTATGTGATTATTTAGATTTTATTTTATTTGTTTTAATTTCACCATATGTTAAATATGTGTTTTGTTATTTTTGGTTGTGTTTTATTTGTTGGACAAAATGACCCATAGCGTCACTATTTGCACAGATCATTGTGTTGTTGTAGCAAATTAACTATTTGACAAGGAAATTGCACTCTCATCATTTGTGATTAGATCACCATAGATATATATATAAATGAAGAGAGGTCCCTATGATTAGTTCCTGGACTGAGAATGATATGAGACAGTATCAGTCCCCGAAGGATTAATCATTAAATATCCCTAGCCGGAGTATTATCGAGACTGGACATCGATAATGCGGAATAGGCTAGTATTGCACTTGTGCACGTTGTGAGGGCACAACGGCATAGTTCTCATATATATAAGTGTTAGAGACTTATGCAAGTGCGATAGGAGGTCGTGTTTCACCGATGGTATGGGAAACAGCTTCGCTCTGGATAGACCCTTCGGAATCCCATTGGTATTATGACTATGTGTCTATGGGAGGCCGAAATCAAGGTAGGTGTGTATAGTCTTAACCTGAGACTTACATCGCTAATACTTACGATAATCGATAGACTTTGGTCTTGGTGGTACAGGCTTTAACCGGTTCTGCGTACACCACTTCTGGGTTTATCAGAGAGTCGTAGTGTATTGGATGTTATCTTAATCTATGGAGAAGGAGAACTTAAAGTGACTGGGATCACTGCTGCAAGTTTCCAAACAGTTAAATACTGCGGTACTATAAAGTTTTAATAACGGGACAGTGAGCTGGAAATCTTCCGAGCAAGATAACTGTTGCCGAATAAACAACAAATGCGGATTATTGCTGCAGCTGAGGCAGCAATAGAAGCCATTTGGGTCGAAAATAAATCTAATTAGATTAGATATAGTTCTGTTAGCGGCTGAGCTAGGCGTCAGCACAGGCTAAGGAATTAAAGGTCTCATCGACGATCCAGATATATATACTTCGATATTCATCTGATTCGTTCGGATCATACATCATGGCGATGTGATGATCGTGTAAATCGCGCTAGACGATAATCAAGCAAATTCGCTGACAAAAACCTTTCCTCAGCAATTTGAGCGAACCGTACATAGTTCGGGTGTGGGACACTTGAGTGACTGGCTATGTGCCAAGTGGGAGATTGTTGGACAAAATGACCCATAGCGTCACTATTTGCACAGATCATTGTGTTGTTGTAGCAAATTAACTATGTGACAAGGAAATTGCACTCTCATCATTTGTGATTAGATCACCATAGATATATATATAAATGAAGAGAGGTCCCTATGATTAGTTCCTGGACTGAGAATGATATGAGACAGTATCAGTCCCCGAAGGATTAATCATTAAATATCCCTAGCCGGAGTATTATCGAGACTGGACATCGATAATGCGGAATAGGCTAGTATTGCACTTGTGCACGTTGTGAGGGCACAACGGCATAGTTCTCATATATATAAGTGTTAGAGACTTATGCAAGTGTGATAGGAGGTCGTGTTTCACCGATGGTACGGGAAACAACTTCGCTCTGGATAGACCCTTCGGAATCCCATTGGTATTATGACTATGTGTCTATGGGAGGCCGAAATCAAGGTAGGTGTGTATAGTCTTAACTTGAGACTTACATCGCTAATACTTACGATAATCGATAGACTTTGGTCTTGGTGGTACAGGCTTTAACCGGTTCTGCGTACACCACTTCTGGGTTTATCAGAGAGTCGTATTGTATTGGATGTGATGTCAAGACGGAAGTATCACTCCAGTCATAGTGGAGATGATGTCACGCAGGATACGGTATTAGTGCTCTTAAGTGCTGCGCGGCCATCGGGATATTATGACAAGGTCATGTATATCCGATTATAGAGACTAGTTACCAGACATCCGACATGTGCTTCGTACGGGGCAGACACTTATCCAGCACTAGGCCTAGCACGTGACTATCTGATACTGGGCCGATATGCACAATACAATCGTATACTACGCTTGATACAGATCTTAATATTCTTAAATGGATATGTCCGGAGAATTGGAAGACTTGGTGCTTTGCTAGGAGTCGACCTTGTCTCGTAAATCGGTAAAACGTAGTACTTGGTACGTACGTGATTCGGATACTCCGATGACCGTATTTACTACCAATATATCCGGGGATCTCCTGGGTCGCTTGCCGATAATCCACCGATGACGCATAACTCGCACTCTTGTATAATCTGGGATTATATAGAAGAGAGAGAGAAAATTAATCTAGGATTAATAACGGAGATATTTTATCTAGGATAAAATATCGTCTAGAGAGAGATAACGATTAATTTGGAATTAATCGATTAAATTAATATATTCGATATATTAAACGAAATTAGATTTAGACGCGGAATTAAAATTAGATTTTAATTCGGGTGAACGAATTAATTTAGAATTAATTCGTTAGCGACGTGAATAGTGAATTCGCTAGGCGTAATCATTTAATTACGACGCGACGGAAAAATCATTAATTTGGAATTAACGAACCCGAGCCCGAGTGTGATTGCGAGCGCATTCGTATTTCGAATTCAAGTGCGGCATTGCAAGTCGCATCAAGCGTCAAATCATTCGTCACATCAAGCATCAAAACAAATGTCATTTTGAGTGATGTGATTGATTGATGTGATTGATTGATTAAAAGACATGTCACTTTATTAAAGTTGATATGACTTAAAGTTGATGGGAATAGTGAAAGCTAGTGGAGGGAAAACTTTTGGTTTTTGGCTCCAAAATTCATTTAATTTATTAGATGAAATTAAATGGAAATTGATTATTATTTTGGAATATATATAATCAAAAAGGCTTTACACTTTTCGGTAACATGAAAACACATTTTCTATCTCTCCATTTTCTTTCTCTTCTTCTCACGCCCAATACCATTTTTCTTCACTGGTTTTGATCCAGAAATGGCGTGAATAGGGAAGCCAAGAGTTGCGTTTTTCATGGTGATAACCGCAAGTGCTAGCACACTACGAGTCTTGCGAAGGTGGTAGGGAGGTTCGCCCATGAGCCGGGAACGTTTTGATGAAGCTTGAAGCTCGTTTTTTATGTTCAAAATGGCCAAAAACAGCAGCTCATTTCAGCCACTGTCACAGCAGTTCACGCCCAACAGTGAGCAGAATTTCAGTTCGTTTTTGTTGCCAAATCGTCTCTCAACCGCTCGATGTAAGTATTCCGCACTTCCGTCGTTGTATTCGCTTGTGATTCATGCTTGAGTTTTGATCTTGGGACCTATAGAAACTCCAACATTATTAGGCTTGGGCGTGTGGGTGGTCTTCTTTGGGCGTGGGTTTGGTTTATTTGGTAGGCTTGGTGTGTGTGTGGTGGTGTGTGGGCTTGGTGTGTGTCTTATAGGTGTTTGGGCTAAGGATGTTTTAAAAGGTAAGTCCAACAAGCGAACCCGAAGCTAAACAAGCGAATAAAATCCAACAAAATACTGATTTCTGACTTTTCCCTTCCGACTTCCGTTTCCCGCGACTTCCGTGACTTAAAAGGTAGTGCCTCTAAATGAGACTCATCATAGAAACTTACATGTAAAAATAAAGTGCCTACAGTCGCCCCCACTTTGATGTGACTTGTGCAATGTGTGACAATGACAATCCTATCAAAGTTATGCATGCATTTTTACTTACCTGGCTCGCCAGCTGTTGCTTAACTTACTTGTTATCCTGAGATGCTTTGAACTTTGGGCTTTGTTCCCAAATTATATTGAATATGGGCTTTGTTCCCGAACTGCGTTGAGAGAGGGCTTTATTCCCCTGGGGTTTATTCCCGAGCTGTTTTGAAAGTGGGCTTTATTCATCTAGGCTTTGTTCCCGAACTGTGTTGAAAGTGGGCTTTATTCCTCTAGGCTTTGTTCCCAAACTGTGCAAAGATATGGCTTTATTCCTCTGGGATTTGTTCCCGAACTGTGCAAAGATAGGGCTTTATTCCCCTGGGCTTTATTCCCGAACTGTTTTGAAAGTGGGCTTTATTCCCCTGGCCTTTGTCATGAACTGTGTTGAGATATGGCTTTATTCCCCTGGGCTTTATTCTCGAGTTGTGTTGAAAGTGGGCTTTATTCCTCTAGGCTTTGTTCCCGAACTGTGTAAAGATAGGGCTTTATTCCCCTGGGCTTTATTCCCGAGCTGTTTTGAAAGTGGGCTTTATTCCTCTAGGCTTTGTTCCCGAACTGTGTAAAGATAGGGCTTTATTCCCCTCGGCTTTATTCCCGAGCTGTTTTGAAAGTGGGCTTTATTCCCATGGGCTTTGTTCCTGAACTGTGTTAATCGTGGGCTTTGTTCCCGAATCGTAGTGAATGTGGGCTTTGTTCCCTGATATGTTGATTTTGGGCTTTGTTCCCAAAACTATTTGTATTTGCTGCCTTTTTTCTTTTCTTCAAAACCTGTAAACAACAACAAGACAAAAATTGCGCGCATGTGACGTGTATGCATGTATGCATGGATGTGTTTCCAGTTCTGATAGGTTAGGTCTTCCTTGTGCTCTTTTGGTGTCCTTCACCTGTAACTGTTTTTGGTCGCCCCCTTAGGCCTGCTTATAATTTCTTTCTGTCAATTCTCTTTGGTGATTGCTCAGTCTTCTTTTGATTCTGTGACTCAATATCTCGTTATATCTCTGATTCACAAGGTGGTAGACTGGTCGCCCCCAGTCTTGGCTTAGCTTTCTGTTCTTCGCTTCTTGCACTAGGTCAAAGTAGATCATCTGATGTGACGTTCCAAAACTGCTGGTGATGTGGGCCTCGCCCCCAGACTGATACGGATATGGGCCTCGCCCTCACACTGATGTTGATGTGGGCCTCGCCCCCAAACAAATACTAATACTGATATCACCATGTTGTATTGCCTCTAACGAGATAATCCTGATAGCTAAACATATTTTTGTCCTCAACGAATGATTCACGTCAAAATGAGAGAACCTTCAAAGTACTTAATACACTCAGATCTGATCGTCTGAATGGGTGATCTGAACTAGACTCCTAGTGTGTGTGTGCGTGGGTTCTTTCGCAGCTTAATCCTTAAGTAAGTCAACTCGATGATTTTTTCTCGGAGAATTGGATCAGCGGGTCAAACCAACCTAGATTTCTTGATCATGCTCTGTAATTACTTCCTCGTACTCAACATGATATGGTCTTCTTCTTTTTTTCTCTTGTCTCTTTCTTTTCACGTTGAGCTTTTTTTTTTTACACACCTACCTTTTAAGGTAGCATTTCTCCTCATGGTGGTCCTAATACTCGCCCATGGGTAGCTTCATGCTTATCGGTTATAGGCGGTCTATTTTTCTTTTTCATCTCATTGCAGAGAATTTTTCTTTATTTTTAACCATATCACATATCTTAACATAAGTAAACCAGGATTGACATCTAGGCAAACGGTCATTCACTGATCTGTCATCTCTTCAACTAGTCATCTTGTCGATTACTCAGGCTTCTACTGCTAAGATCCTGTAATTAAGTGCCCGGGAGTCTTGGCCGAGATCAACCACTCAAAATATCGGATGAGAGCACATCTCGCCCTTATCGTTTCTAAGGTTTCACCCTAAAGCAAACATTTTCATCATCGGACTAATGCTTTAACTATTGAAGAGAAAACTTGAACAAGTAGGTAAAATCAATGTCTTTATTAATAAAAAATACATGATTCTAATCAAATAAACTAGGAAAACATCTTCATTGTCAGCGGTATTGTCTTCTTCCTCAGCGTATGGTTTTTCACTACTGCCATCTCATATCCCCATGTAAGAAGCTGGGTGGTTGAGAGCTTGGAGGAAAAAAGTTTTGGGTAGGCCGAAGTTGATCATGTAGGTGGGTGGTGGAACGGAGTGGTAGTTAGGTAGAGGGTTCATGTCTATGTTGGGTTGTTCTTTTTCCGGATCGGGTATTTTATGGGATTCAATGAGGTTTTGGATCTCCTGCCTAAGGCGGGTACAATTGTCGGTGCCATGGCCTTTTTTCTTGATGGAAGTAACATTACAAGTTTAGGTTGAGGTACGGTGGCACATGGTTCAGCAATGGCCTAGGTTCCAAAGGTTTTAGAAGTCCCTGCATTTTCAGTTTTTCAAATACCTTTGACAAAAGTCTACCAAGATTGGAGAATCGTCTGTTCCTGACGGTAGCGACCTCGGAAGTTACGGGCTTGGTCTCAGAAGGCCCCCCAAATGTCCTTCTATTCTAGCCATAAACCTTTCTATTCTCAGCTTCTTCCTCTTCAATGTCCATGACAGTTTCCCTCAACTGTCGAAAATCAGTAATCATCGAAGTCATCCTCCCCAGCTTACCATAAATAGATGGCTTGGTGCCTTTGATGATCATTTTGATCTGGTCCTTCTCCGAAGGCCGAGTCTGCATCTTCAGAAGCTGGCTCCTCCAGCGATCCACTTAATCTTTGAAACTTTCCTCCGGTTTCTACTTGGTATTCTCCAAGTCACGAAGCGACAAGTTAATCTCCAATTCTGTAACATACTATTTCAGAAAGGCGTCTACCAGTTCCCTCCAATCTTCCTTAACCTTTCTTTCAAGGCTATGTTACCACACTATGGGTGCCCCCTCGAGTGACATCCCAAACATCTTCTGAACTTTGCGCTGTGACAGGCCCACTGAACTCATAACTGAAACATACTGTCAGAGATGGACCCTCGAATCCCCATTCCCATTGAACTTAGACACAAGGGTTAACATGATGCGTGTATGCATGAGGTACATTAGATACGTGAGATGTATGGAATATATAAGTCAGCCCATTATCATTTTAAAGCATTCAATCATACTATTGCGCGGTGCAAACTTGGCCTAGTTGAAAAGGCCCAACAGGTTTACACTTTTGCGATAACATGGCTAAACAACATCAAACGATAAGGGACCTAATCATAGGATGGCCTGTCAGCATTTTAGAAACTTTTGGCCCAATTGTCATAGGATACGAACTCGTCCCAGTTTAAATGGCCCAACAAGTTCGCATTTCTGACAAGAAGTTCAACTGAATCCAAATGAGGATGGTCCATAAATACAAGCATAAAAAGATAATTCCAGCATAAAGCAATAATTTCTACAGAGCGGCCCATCGACATTTCAGAAGCTTTTGGCCCAATTGTCATAGGATACGAACTCGTCCCAGGTTAAATGGCCCAACAAGTTGGCATTTCTCACAAGAAGTCCAACTGCATCCAAATGAGGATGGTCCCTAAATACTAGTGTAAAGAGATAATTCAAGTATAAAGCAATAATTTCTACAGAGCGGCCCATCGACATTTCAGAAGCTTTTGGCCCAATTGTCATAGGATACGAACTCATCCCAGTTTAAATGGCCCAACAAGTTCGCATTTCTGACAAGAAGTCCAACTACATCCAATTGAGGATGGTCCATAAGCACAAGGAAATAGTTGTTATAGGTCACACAACTCCGGTCTACTTGTGGATTAGCGGGAGTGTAGACAAAGACTCTTGCTGGCGAAGGATTGCCCACAACTAGGTCTCCCCACTCAAGGGTTCGAGCGACCAAGTGAGTGCACATTTTTTATACACTAAGGTACGTGCCAACGAGTTATGGTGTGTGACTGACTGTCAAATGGATTTCTCGTTGTGGATTTCCCGTTGTATATTCCCCAGAGGGAGGGCGGAGTGAACTCTCTTAAAAACCCAAGCCTCTTAGGCTCTTATCGCTTGGTGACATGAATAAATAACGAATCCTCCAAATTAGTCCATCACAGTAGGCTACGAGTAAATGATTATCTAGGTGCCTTCACAGCTTTTCCTTATAGAAAGGTAGTGAATGAAGGAAGACACAAACCATCACCTAGCCTTAACAATGCCTTTGATTAAACCCATTCAACGCACTGTAGATATGGTTAATTAAAGCACAAATCAAAAAATTACAAGACATTATTTCGGGCCAATTTTCTATCCCCAGTGGAGTCGCCAGACTGTAGGACACAGAAATCGGTGACGCTGTCCCAGGCTCGCGGCCTGGTTGGGAGTACGGAATAGCCCACAGGGGAACTAAACCGGAGAACTAACAATGGAGTCGCCACCCGGTGTGAACCGGGAAAATGATTTAAGGCCGCACTCACCCCTCGCAAGGGAAGACCTCAAACCGTTGGGTTCGGAATGGTACCTTACTTATGCCACTTGTAATGAAATGATTTGTGAAATAATCTAACCAAGCCTAAATAACTTATATTTCCAAGGATAATCTACTTCTAAGTTCATGCATAAAAAAATTAAATTGGAATGACGGGAAGTATATAATTTCATGAACACATTATATTGATAAACACAGAGATGTAAATAAACAATAATTGTACAAGCATGCATATTAAAGAGAGCCATTTAAGTGCATAATGTAAATAGATAATTAAAGAGGCAATTATACACTAAAATAAACGTGCCATGATGCGATGCAAAAGAAGATAGACAATAAAGGTGAAAGAAGAGGGATGCAATATATGCCCACATCTATATAGGACTTCAAGTGTCCGATTGAACGTATCTTATGTTCAATCGAACGTGATTTGTCCGGTGCGGAAAAACATCATGGCAAAGGTAGCCATTATGCTTTTCATCTCTCGAAATGGAGGACCTTTAATCCAACTTGATTTTCCCATGCGCCTTGCAATATGATGCATGATTATGCAAGGAGATGACATATAAAAAGTAAATAACGGAAAAATAAAAGGTGCGGTAAAGTATTGTCGTAAAGGTAGCCTTTTAGACTTTTCTTCCCTCAAATAGGGAACCTTTAGACCAACATACTAAGCCCATGTGCATTACATCACAATGCATAGAAAGTAAAGACAACAATATAGGACTTCGTATACTCGATTAAACATATCTCACATTCAATCAAACACATTTTGTCCGGCGCGGCAAAGTATTGTCGTAAAGGTGGCCTTTTGGACATTTCTTCCCTCAAATAGAGAACCTTTAAACCAACATACTAAGCCCATGCGCATTACATCACAATGCATAGAAATTAAAGACAATAATATAGGACTTCATATACCTGATTGAGCATATCTCACATTCAATCAAACACACTTCGTCCGGCGTGGCAAAGTATTGTCGTAAAGGTAGCCTTTTAGACTTTTCTTCCCTCAAATAGAGAACCTTTAGACCAACATACTAAGCCCATGCGCACTATATCATCAATACACAAGCAAGTAACCTGCGGAAAGTAAAAGGCTGAATATAAAATGCGAATAATAAACAAACAAGATAAAATAAAGTGAAAGATGTGTCGTTTTCTCAAGTGGTACGTGGAGTTGTCTCCCAAGTACATACCGCACTACCGTCTGGGTTTCCATCCGATATACCATAAGAGATGACTCATTTTCCATTCATCCAATGGCCACAACACACATTAACCAACGACTCTCATGCGAAGGAAATTCAATAAATAATTAAAATATGAATGAGAATAAACAAGAAAGGTGCCCTCAGGTCTAACCTTTTATATCGACTCTTGGAAGTGCGTCACAAGGCCGTCAGAAGGGCTAACACTCTGCAACTCTTCTGGTTCACTGGTTCACGTCCTGTCCTCGCTGTTTCACGGTTTGGGCTGCTGTTTTTACTCTATTTTTCTACTGTTTTACTGATGTTTTTTAGTCATTGTTTTTGCTGTATTAAGGGACTATTTTTGCGGGTTCTAAAGGGATTAGGGCTGTTGTTTTGTGCGGTAATTTAAGGGTTTTGAAGTTCAGTTTTTGTCCACTATTTTCGGTAATTTAGGCCAATGTTTGGGATGATTCTTTTGGTGATTATAGTGCAGTTTCAGGGGTGTTTTTTGGTGGAAAGAGGGGTTGCTGGAGGTCGGTTTTTGTGCGTGAATGAGGCTGTGTGAGGGCAGTTTTTTAGGCGTTGAAGGCTGTTGAGAGATGAAGTGTTATGTGGCTTTATTTCATGTGGAGGGCTGCTGTTACGTAAGTGAGTTTCGTGAAGATTTACATGTGAGTGTACGGCTAATGGGTTGTTACGTGTGAGTGGAGGGTGCATGGCTTATGTGTGAAGTTGAGGGCTGAGTGAAGGGCTGCTACGTGAAGTTGAGGGTTGAGTGAGGGGCTGGTTATGCGGCAAAGCAAGGGCTTTTGGTGATGATGTAGTTTCGGTAATGGAGGGTGTTTAGGGGTGATATTTTCGGTTGCTAGAGAGAAGAGAAGAGAATTATTTTTGTTGCTTCTTACTTGTGTTAGGCGTGTGATGCTAGGAGAGGGCAATGGTTGAATTTGTGTTTCTCTTATAGACAAAGGTTAGGGTTAATCCTTGTTTGAATAGGAATGAGATTTGTGTAATTATGAAGAATATATTTTATTAGTGTCACACAATGAAATCATCTATTTAATTAGGGACAAGATTTGGCTTGATTAGGAAGATCATATATTTGATTTGTTTTGATTAGGTATTTGATTATTTAGATTTTATTTAATTTTTTTTAATTTCACCATGTGTTAAATATGTGTTTTGTTATTTTTGGATGTGTTTTATTGGGCTTGGGCGTGTGGGTGGTCTTCTTTGGGCATGGGTTTGGTTTATTTTGTGGGCTTGGTGTGTGTGTGTGGTGGTGTGTGGGCTTGGTGTGTGTCTTGTGGGGGTTTGGACTAAGGATGTTTTCAAACGGAAGACCAACAAGCGAACCCGAAGGTAAACAAGCGAATAAAATCCAACAAAATACTGATTTCTGACTTTTCCGTTCCGACGTCTGTTTCCCGCGACTCCGCGACTTAAAAGGTAGTGCCTCTAAATGAGACTCATCATAGGGACTTACATGCAAAAATGCAGTGCCTACATAGATTTCTAAATTAGAGATAGTAAATGTGGATCCCCTAACCTCATCATTTTATTTTTAATCTACGGAAGTGATGAAGCATAATATTCTTGAGTTTAATAATTGATTTTCTTATATTATGGGGAATATTTTAGGCTTGTTTATTGAATCTTAAGCTTAATGCTTCTTGTTTCCTGATCACCAATAAGATTGATATGGTAAACTTAAAATGAACTTGAAAAAGAGATTTTAGGTTTCAGCCTTAGATTTAATAGCTCACGATCTCATCTTAGGGTAGATGTCCCTTATGTAGATTTCCTTACAGGATAGACATATACCTGTCGAGTGGGGGTAGCTACAATTGGAACTTAATCTTAATGAATTCGGATAACTTGGTTAACATAGGAATACAGTTTATTGGGTTATTCTGGGTGTTTGCATCTGACCATCGGAATAGGCTTTTACATATCTTCGTGTTCGAGGTTAACAAACTAATTTATTACACATATATAAGAGAATCAATTCATCATTTGAATAATATTGTGTTGAATCAAAACCCTAGATATTTGTTTTCTTTATTATTAATTTCCTTTGTTTTATTTTGTATTTTTATTTATTTACCAAATCCACATTAAACCAACCAATCAAGCAATCATTCCTTTCTCACCTTAATTAGATACCTGTAAACATTTAGCATCAATAATTAATAACAACAATAGAAATTAAGTCCTCGTGGGATCGATATTTTTATATTACTTGAGCGATACGTGCGCTTACGTTACATGTGTGTTTTCCACCGATCAAGATACAACTAGAAATAAGCTGACAATAAAAGAAAAATTTCCAAATGAAAAGCTATTCGCCATCATGCATCAGGAAATCCCATGATATGCTGACTGTGTGAATTACATAATATCGGGAAAATGGTCACTAGAATGGACTCATCAGCAATGGAAGAAATTTTTCATTGAATTCAAGCACTACATCCTGGACAAACCATACCTATTCAAGCGATATGCTGATCAGTTATTGCGGCATTATGTACCACAATAGGAGATTAATAGCGTACTCCAACCTTGTCATTCCTCTGCATATTGCGGACACTTCAGCGGAGACAATACCGCAGCTAAAGTGTTGCAATCAGGTTTGTTCTAGCCCATCTTGTTTAAGGATGCTCATGTATTTGTTCTTCAATGTGACAGGTGCCAGAGGATGGGAAATATCTCGAGAAGGAATGAAGGACCTCTCCAAAGCATCCTCAAAGCTGAAATATTCGATGTATGGGGAATCGACTTCATGGGACCATTGGTTCCATCACATAGAAACCTGTACATTCTGGTTGTGGTAGACTACGTCTCTAAATGGGTGGAAGCAACAATACTGCCATCAAATGACTCCAAAGTGGTATTATAATTCCTCAAGAGAAATATTTTCACTCATTTTGGAACACCTCGAACAATCATCAGCGATGGTGGCACATATTTCCGCAACAAGTACTTTGACGCACTCCTAGCCAAATATTGAGTTACTGACAAAGTTGTTACTGCTTACCATCCATAATCAAGTGGTCAGGTCGAAGTCTCTAATAGAGAAATCAAAAGAATCCTGTAGTGAATCGTGGGTTCAACAAGGAAGGATTGGTTTAAAAATTTGGATGATGCTTTTGTTGGGAAGCGGCCGCGAGTGCGCATCGGAAAATTAAATAAATCAAATTATGATGCCGCTATCCCTTTGCCCAAGACCCATTTGTTTTTATTATTCTATAAGCCTAGGCATGTTACTATATACTCTAAGCATAAGAACTCATAAAACATGCAAAGAATATAAACCTAAACATGCTAACTATCATAAGAACTCTAATTAAAATAAAGAAAGAAAATGACTTACTTGAACCGAAGACTCCTCCAGTCCTCCCTCCAATCTACAAGCTTTTCTCGAACTCAGCAAGCTCTTCCACGTTCCAAAGAGCCACCCAAGTGTGTGGCCTCCAAAGGTGCACACACCAAAGCCAAAACTCAATGGCAAGACTATGCCTTGAGTGCACAGGTATTTTGCCCTTGGTGCTAGCCTAGGAAAATACCTCAAAACTTTTAACTCGAGGTTCCTCTAGTCAATTAGACTTAAGGATCCTCAAAATCAGTGGCTCACTCTTAAACTTTAGAGTTTCTCACTTATATAAATCTAAGATATGAAAGGTTTGGTGCAATAATTTGTAAAGAATTATTTGGGTTTATATAGGTGCTCCAAAGACAAAAAATTAATTAAGAATCCGATGTGGGATAAATGCTAATTTAATCTTAGCCATTAGATCTTAATTTAGTGGTTTAATGAGATTATAAAACCATAATAAGAGTTTGGGCCGAATTGAAATTCAAAACAATACAAATTAAAAAAATTAACTATTCATGTTACTATTCACATTACTATTCATGTTACTATTCACATACTATTCATGTTACTATTCACGTTATTTATTTATTTATTTAATCCAATTCCCAAAGTGCCCCTATCGTCATTCAATAATCCCTAAGCCATTATGGAACATCAGAAATGATATGTTCAATAATTAAACACATTGAACCATTTATGATTAATTCCTACAACAATCATATATGCTGTTAAATTTGTATTGTGCACTGTTAACCATTGATTTCAACTTTGTTGTGTGTGACCTTTTGGGTTCCCCGTAAGTGGACATGAAACGAATCGTGATAATTTAATCGAACATAAATTATCCTCCGATCAGATGGTCGTTCGATTTCAATGACCAAGGTTGACATTTAGCAACATGCCAAGACCCACAAATGAGAAGGAAAGATATATAGGCATTCTGTATGGGATTTACATATGATACCGTCTCCCACCTCACTGTATCCCCACTGTTTGACCTAGGGTATGGAAAATGTCTACCCATATAGTCAAAGGTATGATGTTGATAGTGTCAAGAAGCGTGCTAACCCAAGAATCTCACATGATTCTTCCGCTGCGGCCACAATCTCAAGCACTGATCACACATATCAACCCGCGAACTGGAATACTACTCTTATAAGAAAATATTATCCGAGAGAGTGGCGATTCTCTATTGTATCTTTACAAACTTCATGTGTTTCAACAATTGACCCAATCATACCCTTGTGACTGGATCTTTTGAACAGGGGAAGGAGAATGTCAAAGTTATTTGATCCACACATAAGATTGTAAAGACCTCAAGTCTAAGGACTAGTCATACAATCGATACATGAAAGTTCTTACAGACACATGAGATAAACACTCCATGAGAAAAATTTCGGTGGTCAGTTCGATGGACACGAGTAACTCATGCATCCATGTGATACACCAAGTGGATGGATCTCTGCTAGTAGCCTATGAGATCGGCTACCCCACTTAAGGGCGGATCATATCATCATGCTAGTCTCTCCGCTTTTTGACTCCCAGATTATTCGAAAAACTATGACTAGGAACGTTTAAGAGTAATGATTCTCATAAGGCGTGGAAGCCATCATCTTATTACCCCAAGGTCTTTATTACAGTGTTTGATGATTCATATAAGTTATGTAAGACACGTATAATAAAGATTGTCATTTTATTAATTAATGAAAATATTACAAATACATGTACATATAGCCCATCCACAAGTTAGGTATAGGGCATATCCCTAACAATCTCCCACTTGCACTATAGCCAACTAGTATGAATCTGGACACCATACTCTCGGTGTGCCTATCATGCTTTTGTTGAGTCAGCCATTTAGTTAGAGAATCTGCAAGATTATGTTCTGTGGGTATTTTCTCTATAATGACTTCTTTTCTCTCAACAATCTCACTGATGAGATGAAATCGCCTGAGTACATGCTTGGATTTCTGATGGGACCTTGGTTCCTTTGATTGAGCAATGGCACCCGTGTTGTCACAGTACATCGTGATGCCATTATTTATCAAAGTAACCAATGACTTTCATCTCAGAACAATCTTCGTATGTCAAAAACACATCCTTAGTTCTTCTCAGATACTTGAGGATTGTTTTGATAGGTGCCCAGTGTTGCTCACCAGGATTTGCCTGAGACCTGCTCGTTATGCTAAGAGCATAAGAGACATCAGGTCTTGTACATAATATGGCGTACATGATCGATTCTATTACTGAAACATAAAGGATTCTACTCATACACTCTCTATCTGAAAGAGTATGTGGACATTGCTCCTTAGATAATTTGATTCCATGACAAGTAGGTAAATTACCTCTTTTGGAATCTTCCATTTTGAATCTTTTCAAAACTTTATCTATGTATGTAGATTGAGAAAGTCCTAACAACCTCTTAGATCTATTACGGTAGATCTTAATGCTGAGGATGTAGGCTGCTTCTCCCAAATCTTTCATGGATATATTTTTAGATAACCATTGCTTGGTGGCTTGCATCATGGGAATATCATTCCCGATGATTAATATGTCAACGACATATAATACAAGAAATACAACAGCACTCCCACTACTTTTCCTGTAAACACAAGGCTCGTCTACATTTTTAATGAAGTCAAATATTTTGATTGTCTCATCAAATCGTATATTCCAACTTCTGGAGGTTTGCTTGAGTCCAATAATGGATCGTTTAAGCTTACATACTTTATTATGATCATCCTTAGATGCAAACCCCTCAGGTTGTGTCATATAGACTTCCTCTACGAGGTTCCCATTACGGAAGGCTGTTTTGACATCCATCTGCCAAATCTCATAATCAAAGTGTGCTACTAGTGCCAGTAAAATTCGAATGGACTTTATTATTGCAACATGTGAGAAGGTTTCGTTATAGTCAATTCCTTGGATTTGTCTATAACCTTTCGCCACCAACCTAACCTTATATGTTTGGATGTTCCCTTCTGCATCAGTTTTACACTTGTAAATCCACTTGCAGCCTATGGGTTTTATCCCTTCAGGTGCATCCACCAAATCCCAGACTTGATTCTGATACATATAGTCTATTTCGGATTTCATGGCCTCAAGCCACTTGACTAAATCAATGTCACGCATTGCTTCGTCATAACTGGTGGGATCGTCATTATCAATGACCTGATCATGTTCCTCATCAATATGAAAACCATATCTTTCAGGCTTGTTGAGTTCTAATATATGTCCCAAGATCAACAAATCAAGCAAGAAAATGCATGAATACACAACATAGGAGGTGCGGAATATACTCACAATGGTCGGTTGGATGCTACGAAGATGGACCAAATTCGCACTTCATGTATCTGCCTCCATCAAGCTCAGTTTTTGACTCCTGTGAACTGCAGTGGACTGCACGGTGGGGGCTGTTTTGATGCTCCAAAATCGGCCATGCAAGACTCCATTGAAGCTCCAAGCTTCAAGCTTTCCAAGCTCACAAATTCGTTTCCTTATCACCATAATATAACCCAAGGTGTGCTAGCACTTCTTCATCTTCCTTGCTTCTCTTCTTGATTCGGTCATACCAAATATTTTGAGAAGAAATCGGCTTGAAGCCGTGAGAGGGAGAAGAGAGAAAGATGAAGGGTTTTTGGCTCCAAAAGCCTAAAACCGTGAAGACCAAAAGCAATGAGAGAGAGTCACGTGAATGACACAAAATGGCCAAAAAAACGTGAACAATACTAGAGAGAGAGAAAGTGTTAAAATGCTTTTTATATTTTCCAAAATTAAACAAAAGCATTTACCACATTTTTACTTTCAAAAAGCAAAGTCAAAAGGTCAAAAAGCAAAAGCAAAAAGCAAAAAGCTTTCAATAAACTTTTCACCCATCACTTCTACTTTTACTTTAAGTCACATCACATCACTTTAATAAAGTGACATGTTGTCAAGTCACATCACTCAAAGTGACAATTGATTTGACACATGATGTGACTAACGATTTGACGCTTGATGTGACTTGCGTACCGCGCTCGAATTCGAAATGCGAATGCGCTCGCAATCAATTTCGGGCTCGGGTTCGTTAATTCCAAATTAACGAATTTTCCGTCACGTCGTAATTAAATGATTACGCCTAGCGAAATCACTATTCACGTCGCTAACGAATTATTTCTAAATTAATTCGTTCGCCCGAATTAAAATCCAATTTTAATTTCGCGTCGAAATCCAATTTCTTATAATATATCGAATATATTATTTTATCGATTAATTCCAAATTAATCGTTCTCTCTCTTTAACGATATTTTATCCGAGATAAAATATCTCCGTAATTAATCCCAGATTAATTTTCTCTCTCTTCCAATTAATCCCCGATTTATTTTCTCTCTCTTCCAATTAATCCCAGATTAATTAAGGTGCGAGTCATACGTCATCGGTGAATCTTCAGGAAGCGACCCATGAGATCTCCGGATATGTTGGCAGCAAATACGGTCGTCGGACTATCCGAACACGTAAGTACCTCGTACTACGTTTATACCGATTTACAAGACAAGGTTGGCTTCTAGCAAAGCGCCATGTCTACCCAATTCTCCATAAATATTCTTACAGGAATATATAGATCTGTATCAAGTGTAGTATACCGTAGTATTGTGTATATCAGCCCAGTATCGGATAGTCACGTGCTAGGGCTGGGGCTGGATAAGTGTCTGCCCCGTCCGAAGCACATGTCGGATGTCTGGTAACTAGTCTCTATAATCGGATATACATGACCTTGTCATAATATCTCGATGGCCGGCCAGCACTTAAGAGCACTAATACCGTATCCTGCGTGACATCATCTCCACTATAACTGAAGTGATACTTCCGTCTCGACATCATACCCAATACACTACGACTCTCTGATAAACCCAGAAGCGGTGTACGCAGAGCCGGTTAAAGCCCTGTACCACCAAGACCAAAGTCTACCGATTATCGCAAGTATTAGCGATGCAAGTCTCAGGTTAAGACTATACACACCTACCTTGATTTCGGCCTCCCATAGACACATAGTCATAATACCAATGGGATTCCGAGGGGTCTATCCAGAGCAAAGCTATTTCCCGTACCATCGGTGAAACACGACCTCCTATCACATTTGCATAAGTATCCAATACTTAAATATATGAGAACTATGCCGGTGTGCCCTCACAACGCGCACAAGTGCAATACTAGCCTATTCCGCATTATCGATGTCCTGTCTCGATAATACTCCGGCTAGGGATATTTAATGATTAATCCTTCGTGGACTGATACTGTCTCATATCATCTCAATCCAGGAACTAATCATATGGACCTCTCTTCATTTATACATATATGGTGATCTAATCACAAATGATGAGAGTGCAATTTCCTTGTCACATAGTTAATTTGTACAACAACACCGTGATCTGTACAAATAGTGACGCTATGGGTCATATTATCCAACAATCTCCCACTTGGCACATAGCCAGTCACTCGAGTGTCTAACACCCGAACTATGTACGGTTCGCTCAAATTGCTGAGGAAAGGTTTTCGTCAGCGGATTTGCGTAATTATCTTCTGACGCGATTTATACGATCCTCACATCGCCACAATGTATGATCCGAACGAATAAGATGATATAGAAGTATATATCTGGATCGTCGATGAGACCTTTAATTCCTTAGCCTATGCTGACGCCTAGCTCAGCTGCTAAAAGAACTATATCTAATCTAATTAGAGTTATTTTCGATCCAAATGGCTTCTATTGCTGCCTCAGCTCCAGCAATAATCCGCATTTGTTGTTTATTCGGCAACAGTTATCTTGCTCGGAATATTTCCAGCTCATTGTCCCGTTATTCAAACTTTATAGTACCGTAGTATTTAATTGTTTGGAAACTTTCAGTAGTGATCCCAGTCACTTCAAGTTCTCCTTCTCCATAGTTTAAGACAACATCTTTAGTTCTCTAAGATACTAACAGATGTTCTTAATGTTGGTTTTTATTAAGGTCCCATGATCAAACAAGACATGAAAATCGTGCATTAATACACCAATGAAGATAGCGGAATACTTACATTGGTTGCTTGTGACGATTTGAAGACGATAGAAGCAAAAAACGCACTGCCATGGACGCCCACTGCATGCAATCCACTGTCTTCTGTCTTCAGTATTTGAGCTGCGAAAATGAGTTCCTAGATTCGTCGGATGGATCTCGGCTCATGGGTGAACCTCCCTACCACCTTCGCAAGACTTGTAAGTGTGCTAGCACTTGAATTTTCACCATGAAAATCCACTCTTGCTTCCCTATTGTTCACGCCCAAACTGGTTCAAAACCAGTGAAGAATAGCCACTGTTTTGGCGTGAGAGAGATGAGAGAGTTAAAGAGAAAAAAATGTGTTAACTTTTCTTTTATTTTTGTTTCTAAAAACGTAACATAAGAAAGAGAGAAGCAATGATGTATTTCATTAACCAAAAATGAATTTTTAGATAAAAACTCTTCAAAAACCGTGAAAAGCATTTCCCTCCAAAAATTCATCATCATCACACATTGAGAATAGAGACAATGTATCATCCCATAAAGGTGACTAGATACATCCATCATCTATTCGTGTCAAGTGATGAGATATCGCGATGTGATTTGCGGATACCATTCGTTTCAAAATACGAATGTGTCCGCAAACACTTTCGGGCTCGGTATCGCTAATTCCGAATTAACGCATTTCCGTCGCGACGAGAATTAATTAATTTCGCCTAGCGAAATTACTATTCAGATCGCTAAAGAATTAATTCTAAATTAATTCGTTCGTCCGAATTAAAATCTAATTTTAATTCCGCGTCGAAATCTAATTTCGTTTAATATATCGAATATATTAATTTACCGATTAATTCCAAATTAATCGTTATCTCTCTTTAGACGATAATTTTATCCTAGATAAAATATCTCCGTAATTAATCCTAGATTAATTTCTCTCTCTTCTATATAATCCCAGATTATTCAAGAGTGCAAGTTGTGCGTCATCGGTGGATTATCGGGAAGCGACCCATGAGATCCCGGATTAGTTGGCATTAAATGCGGTCGCCGGTGTAGGCACTGCATTTTTGCATATAAGTCCCGATGATGAGTCTCGTATGGAGACGCTACCTCTTTGATTGAGAAAGCCGCGGGAAACGGACGTTGGAAGGGTAAAGTTGGAAATTAGCACTTGGTCGGATTTAACTCGCTGTTTAGCTTCGGGTTTGCTTGTTGGACCTCCGTTTTAAAACGTAACCTAGCCAAGCCCATTAAATCACATCCAATAGTAATTAAAACATTTAAAATATATGTCACAAATTAAATTTAAATTAAATATAAGTAAACCAAAAGCAATTAAATTAAACACAAATCAAATTAAATTGAATTGAATTAAAACCAATTAAAATCCATTGAAACCAATTAAACTAAAATCAAATTAAATTAAAATAATTGAAATTAAAATAAAAACCAATCAATTAACTAAATTCTTCACAAACCAATTAAATTGAAATCCTAATTAAATTAAATCAAATTAAAATATAATTCCAAAATTAAATAAATCACTTCCAATTTAAAAACAAATCAAAATAATTTCATTCCTAATTGAATCAATCAAACACCTAATTTAAAATATTACCCACCTAAAATACACAATCTTATTGCCTAAAATAATACACCTAATTAATTGATTTTATTTCCTAACAAACTGCCCATCACGCCAGCCCACTCATGACCCTGCAACTCTCCCTCTCGCCAAAAACCCTCTTCTTCAAAATAAGACTCGGCAGCCTTCATCTCTCTACACCCTGACGCCCCAACTCTCTCTCTTCTCTCTGAAACACACGGCAAACAACGTAAGCAACCACCTTTCAACCCTTCAACAAATAAAAAACTACAACAGACAAAATACCAGACAGCCGACCAAAACAAAAACTGAAAAACAAACACAAACAATGAAACCCTAGGACCTCTCAACACTCACGGCCACAACAAAATAAACCCTAACATGCAGTAAGTCCATTCACGGCAAACTGATTGCTCAAACATACACCTGCCTTCAAATAAGCCACTCAGAAGCCCTCTCCCACATCGACAAAATCAACCCTCACTGACCAAATAAACAATCCACGCCCCTAGCTTCATCACAAATACACGACACCTAGCCCCCATGCAGACACCCCCTTCACGGTAACTGCCCCTTCTCACTGCCAAGCGTCCACAAGCCTCCCCCACTAACGTGCAAAGCAACTAACCATCCCCAGCCCTCAATTCAACGCCACGACTCCCTACTTCACGCATAGCCTAAACACGTCCACGCACATAAGCCCTCACCCTCACGTACATCCTTCGGCGCCTCTTGCCTTCACTCAATTAGCCCACACCACATCATTAAACACACTACACTCACTCACTTCACAGCAGCCCTACGCCCCTTTATGCCACACACATTAACAAACAAACACACGAACCCTTCACGCTAAAGCCTCACAAAGACACTTCCCCTTTGATCGCACGAGCCCTTGCCTCACAAAGCCACCAGCCTTTCGCCCACTCTACTTTCTGCCTTCCAATTCCCCCCCCCCCCCCCTCGCCTCACGCTAATCACGTCTTCACACACACTGCAGCCTCACGTCCAATTCGGTCCCAAAACCAGCCCAGTTTAGCTACAAAATAGTCCCTAGAAACTGCACAAAACAGTAACAAAAACTGCCCCCCGAAACTGCCGAGAACAGCCCCCAAATTTACCATAAAACTGCACTAGAAAATACAACAAAAACAGCAGCAAAACGGAGTGAAAACAGAAGCCCAAAACAGCGAAATAGTGAGGAAAAGAGTTGGATTAGTGAACCGGAAAAGTTACGGAATATCAACCCTTCCGACGGCCGTGTAACGCGCTTTCGAGAGACGACGAAAGAGGTTAGACCTGAGGGCACCTTTTATTTATTATCTTTCGTTTCTTTTATTATTATTTTTTTCGTTCTGTTATTTATTTTCGCATGAGAGTCGTTTATTGAGACATGATGTGATTGTTGGATGGGCGGAACGTGTGTTCTCATTTGTGGTATATAGGATGGAAACCCGGACGTAAATTCCGTAGCCGAATCCGAATGGACGGTAGTGCGGTTTGTACTCGGGATACAACGCCACGTACCACTTAAGAGACACATGTTTCGTTCCATCCAAACTTGTAGTTGAGCATGATATAGTTTGTAGGTTATTTATCTATTTTTAAAAGCATGATTCGTCCTAGTTTATTATTTATTGTCCAAACATGATAATGTTAGTTTTATGCATGATAAGGTTGCTTAGTTTATGTTTATTCAAATAGTTATTTGTTTTTCAATTAAATGGTTTGATATGCTCGTTGTGTTTTATTGTGTGTTTATCGTTTAACGATTTACTTTCCAAGCATGCAAACTTAGATTATGAGTTAGTTAGATGGAAGCATGTTAGATCTAAGTACCCTTGAGCATGATTATTGAGTAGACTCGGTTCATTTATTGCACAAATTATATCATCACAAGTGACATAAGTAAGAGACCATTCCGAACCCAACGGTTTGAGGTCTTCCCTTGCGAGGGGTGAGTGCGGCCTTAAATCTTTGTCCCGGTTCACACCGGGTGGCGACTCCA
Organism: Zanthoxylum bungeanum; assembly: GCA_019454045.1. NCBI lineage: Eukaryota > Viridiplantae > Streptophyta > Magnoliopsida > Sapindales > Rutaceae > Zanthoxylum > Zanthoxylum bungeanum. The sequence goes on along the minus strand of SKCR01021692.1, from coordinate 74,139 downwards.
TGTTATTTCGTACTCCCAACTAGGCCGCAAGCCTAGAACAGCGTCGTCAAGTTCTGTTGTCTACAGTCTGGCGACTCCACTGGGGATAGAGAATTGGCCCCGAAATAATGTCTTGTGATGTTTATGATTTGTGCTTTAGTTAACCATGTCTATAGTGGGTTGAATGTGTTTAGTTAAAGGCATTATCATAAACCCGCATGAGAACCATAGTTTTATATCCTATAGAAGTTGCCCATTTTATGCTTTTGATAACCACATGCATATTATATCTCATATGTCGCATGCATCTCATGCATACATGCATCATGTTAACCCTCTATGTCTTAAAAGCCATCATAGATATCTGTTGGGTTAGAAAAAAAAAAAGAGGATTGTCAAGAGGAGTTTAGCAAACATGGATAGCGGGGAAGAGGAAATCGAGAAACAGAAAACCTCACGGCAAGGATAGAAAGACCATTGGGGGGGCCTTCAAAAAAAAAGAGAAAAAAGATAAAAAAAAAAAAGAGAGAAGAAAAAAAAAAGAGGGAAAAGAAAAAGGAAAAAAAAAAAAAAGAAAAAAAAAGAAAAAAAAACTTTGTTTGTTTTTAGTCCTTGATAGTTAAACATAAGTCTGATGATGAAACTGATTGCTTTAGGGTGAAACCTTAGAAACGATAAACCCTTGACGTGTTTTTATCTGATACTTTGAGTAATTGATATATGTTACACTCGTGAGCACTTGATTATGGTTCTTAGCAGTGAAGACCTGAGTAGTTGGCAAAGTGACTAGTCGAAGAAATTGTAGGTCGGTGAATGACCGTTTGCTTAGATGTCTATCTTGATTTGCCTATGTTATGATGTGTGGTATGGTTGAAAATGAAAGAAAAGTCTCTAAAGAAAAAAAATCGAACCACCTATAACCGATAAGCGTGAAGCTACCCATGGGCGAGTATTAGGACCACTATGAGGAGAAATGCTACCTTAAAGGGTAGGTGTGTTGAAAAAAAAAGAGAGAAGAAGAAAAAAGAGAAAAAAAATGAAGTTCAAAATGAAAAGAAAAATGAGAGACAAAGGAAAAGAGAGATAAAGCCATACTACATTGAGCATGGAAAAGCAATTACGGAATATAATTGAGACATCTAGGTTGGTTTGACCCATTGATCCCGATTTTTGAAACGAAATCATCGAGTTAGCTTACCTAAGGATTAAGCTGTGAAAGAACCTTTGCACACACACTTTGAGTCTGGCATAGATCATTTATTCAAAGACTTGGATTTGAGTTGCATCGAATGTTTTGAAGGTTCTCTGGTTTCATTACTGAGCATTCTTTGAGGACAATGATATGTATAACTATTGGGACTATTTCGTAACATGTGATATAACATATTGATATGGAAGACCCCACCATATGGTTCATCTTGACCAAGTGCAAACAGCAGAGAGCAGAAAGTTAAACCAAGACTGGGGGTGACTAGTCTACCACCTCGCGAATCCAGGACATAACAAGATATTGAGTCATGAGACAAGAAAGAAGTTTGAGCAATCACCAGAAGAGAATCGACATAAAGAAACTGTAAGCATGCCCAAAGGACGATCAAAGACTTTTGTAGGCGAGAAGCACCGAGAAGCACAAGGAAGACCTAACCCATCGGAATAGGAAATGCATTCATGCATACATGTATACATGTCATATACATGCAATCTTTGTCTTGTTTTTATTCACAGGTTTCAAAGAAGAAAAGAGAAAGCGGCAAAGGCGAGCCCATCAGAAACAGCAACAGTACAGTTTCAAGAATGGATCATTATCAGTTTCAGGAATGAATCAGTATCAGTTTCAGAAATGAATCAGTGTCAGTTTCGGGGATGAGTCCCAGGGTCGAGGCCCACATCAACATTAGTATCAGTTTTGGGGATGAGTCCCAAGGTCGAGGCCCGCATCAGTAGAATCTGGGAATGAATCCCAAGGTCGAGGCCCACATCAGCAGTAAAGTTTTGGAATGAATCCTAGGGTCGAGGCCCATATTATCAGAGTTTCGGGAATGAATCCAATGATGTAGCCGACATCACCAGCAGTTTTGGGGATGAGTCCCACATCATTACTAGCATCAGTTTGCCGAGTATGGCACTCCGGGTATGAAGATACAGCATCGGTTTTGCCAGGTATGGCACACTGGGGGCGAGGCCTACGTCATCATCAGTATCGGTTCCGCTAGGTATGGCGCTCCGGGTATGGAGATACATCATCGATTTTGCCGGGTATGACACTCTGGGGGCAAGGCCCACGTCATCATCAGTATCAGTTTTTCCGGGTATGGCGCTCCGGGTATGGAGACATCAGATCAGTTTGGCCAGGTACGACACTCCAGGTATGGAGACATCAGAATCAGTCTTGCCGGATATGGCACTCTGGGGGCGAGGCCCACATTAGCATCAGAATCGGTCTTGCCGGGTATGGCACTCTGAGGGTGAGGCCCATATCAGTATCAACATAGGGGCGAGGCCCATATCATCATCAGTTTGAGGGCGAGGCCCATATCAGTATTAGTCTGGGACTAGGCCCCCATCAGTATAAGTCAGGGGCGAGGCCCACATCAGTCTGGGGGCGAGGCCCATGTCAGTATCAGTTCAGGGGCGAGGCCCACATCAGTATAAGTCAGGGGCGAGGCCCACATCAGTTTGGGGGCAAGGCCCACGTCAGTATCAGTTCAGGGGCGAGGCCCACGTTAGTATCAGTTCAGGGGCGAGGCCTACATCATCAGTTTGAGGGCGATGTCCCTATTTTCAGTGGTATTGGGTCGAGGCGCCCCCGTTGTCGGTTGTAGTTCCGGGATGAGTCACAGGGTTGAGGTGCCCACTACATCATCATTTCGAGGGTGAGGTCCTTATTGTCAGCGGTGTTGGGTCGAGTTGTCCAGGGTTGAGGTGCCCCCGTTGTCGGTTGTAGTTCCGGGTCGAGGTGCCCAGGGTCGAGGTGCCCACTACATCATTATCAGTTCGAGGGCGAGGCCCATATTGTCAGCAGTATTGGGTCGAGGTGCCCCCGTTGTCGGTTGTAGTTCCGGGATGAGTCACAGGGTTGAGGTGCCCACTACATAATCAGTTCGAGGGCGAGGTCCCTATTGTCAGTGGTGTTGGGTCGAGTTGCCCAGGGTCGAGGTGCCCCCGTTGTCGGTTGTAGTTCCGGGTCGAGGTGCCCAGGGTCGAGGTGCCCACTTCATCATTATCAGTTCGAGGGCGAGGTCCCTATTTTCAGCGGTGTTGGGTCGAGGTTCCCAGGGTCGAGGTGCCCAGGGTCAAGGTGCCCACTACATCATTATCAGTTCGAGGGCGAGGTCCATATTTTCAGCGGTGTTGGGTCGAGGTGCACAGGGTCGAGGTGCCCCCGTTGTCGGTGGGAGTTCCGGGATGCTTCCCAGGGTCGAGGGCCCACTGCATCATCATCACAGTTCATATTTGGTGGTTCGGGAACAAAGCCCAGAGGTCGAGGCGCCTCGCCACCATATCTACTATATCATCAAATCGGTTCGAAAATGGACCACTCTCATATCAGTAATGGTTCGGAAATGGACTATCTCTCATCAGCAAGGGTTCGGAAATGGACCCCTCTCATATCAGTCATGGTTCGGAAATGGACTATCTCTCATCAGCAACGGTTCGGAAATGGACCATTATCTCATCAGCTCGCCGAAAATGGCACTCCGAAAATGGAGCACGGTTTGGAAATGGGCCATTATCTCATCAGCTTGCCGAAATTGGCACTCCGAAAATGGAGCACGGTTCGAAAATGGACCATTATCTCATCAGCTCGCCGAAAATGGCACTCCGAAAATGGAACACGGTTCGGAAATGGACCATTATCTCATCAGCTCGCCGAAATTGGCACTCCGAAAATGGAACACGGTTCGGAAATGGACCATTATCTCATCAGCTCGCCGAAATTGGCACTCCGAAAATGGAGCACGGTTTGGAAATGGACCATTATCTCATCAGCTCGCCGAAATTGGCACTTCGAAAATGGAGCACGGTTCGAAAATGGACCATTATCTCATCAGTCGCCGAAAATGGCACTCCGAAAATGGAGCACGGTTCGGAAATGGACCATTATCTCATCAGCTCGCCGAAATTGGCACTCCGAAAATGGAGCACGGTTCGAAAATGGACCATTATCTCATCAGTCGTCGAAAATGGCACTCCGAAAATGGAGCACGGTTCGAAAATGGACCATTATCTCATCAGCTCGCCGAAAATGGCACTCCGAAATGGAGCACGGTTTGAAAATGGACCATTATCACATCTCGTCGAAAATTGCACTCCGAAAATGAAGAACGGTTCGAAAATGGACCATTATCTCATCAGTCGCCGAAAATGGCACTCCGAAAATGGAGCACAGTTCGAAAATGGACAGTAATCACTTCAGCAACGCCTCGGGAATGGGGTTCAGCATGCCGAAAATGGCACAACCAGACCAACTCAACTCAACACAACACAGCAGGCAAACGGGTGACAGCTGGCGAGCCAGGTAAGTAAAAATACATTGCATAGACTTTGAAAGGATTGTCATTATCACACACTGCACAAGTCCCATCAAAGTGGGGGCGACTGTAGGCACTGCATTTTTGCATATAAGTCCCGATGATGAGTCTCGTATGGAGACGCTACCTCTTTGATTGAGAAAGCCGCGGGAAACGGACGTTGGAAGGGTAAAGTTGGAAATTAGCACTTGGTCGGATTTAACTCGCTTGTTTAGCTTCGGGTTTGCTTGTTGGACCTCCGTTTTAAAACTTAACCTTAGCCCAAGCCCATTAAATCACATCCAATAGTAATTAAAACATTTAAAATATATGTCACAAATTAAATTTAAATTAAATATAAGTAAACCAAAAGCAATTAAATTAAACACAAATCAAATTAAATTGAATTGAATTAAAACCAATTAAAATCCATTGAAACCAATTAAACTAAAATCAAATTAAATTAAAATAATTGAAATTAAAATAAATAACCAATCAATTAACTAAATTCTTCACAAACCAATTAAATTGAAATCCTAATTAAATTAAATCAAATTAAAATATAATTCCAAAATTAAATAAATCACTTCCAATTTAAAAACAAATCAAAATAATTTCATTCCTAATTGAATCAATCAAACACCTAATTTAAAATATTACCCACCTAAAATACACAATCTTATTGCCTAAAATAATACACCTAATTAATTGATTTTATTTCCTAACAAACTGCCCATCACGCCAGCCCACTCATGACCCTGCAACTCTCCCTCTCGCCAAAAACCCTCTTCTTCAAAATAAGACTCGGCAGCCTTCATCTCTCTACACCCTGACGCCCCAACTCTCTCTATTCTCTCTGAAACACACGGCAAACAACGTAAGCAACCACCTTTCAACCCTTCAACAAATAAAAAACTACAACAGACAAAATACCAGACAGCCGACCAAAACAAAACTGAAAAACAAACACAAACAATGAAACCATAGGACCTCTCAACACTCACGGCCACAACAAAATAAACCCTAACATGTAGTAAGTCCATTCACGGCAAACTGATTGCTCAAACATACACCTGCCTTCAAATAAGCCACTCAGAAGCCCTCTCCCACATCGACAAAATCACCCTCACTGACCAAATAAACAATCCACGCCCCTAGCTTCATCACAAATACACGACACCTAGCCCCCATGCAGACACCCCCTTCACGGTAACTGCCCCTTCTCACTGCCAAGCGTCCACAAGCCTCCCCCACTAACGTGCAAAGCAACTAACCATCCCCAGCCCTCAATTCAACGCCACGACTCCCTACTTCACGCATAGCCTAAACACGTCCACGCACATAAGCCCTCACCCTCACGTACATCCTTCGGCGCCTCTTGCCTTCACTCAATTAGCCCACCCCACATCATTAAACACACTACACTCACTCACTTCACAGCAGCCCTATGCCCCTTTATGCCACATACATTAACAAACAAACACACGAACCCTTCACGCTAAAGCCTCACAAGACACTTCCCTTTGATCGCACGAGCCCTTGCCTCACAAAGCCCCAGCCCTTTCGCCCACTACTTTCTGCCTTCCAATTCCCCCACCCCCCCGCCTCACGCTAATCACGTCTTCACACACACTGCAGCCTCACGTCCAATTCGGTCCCAAAACCAGCCAGCCCAGTTTAGCTACAAAATAGTCCCTAGAAACTGCACAAAACATTAACAAAAACTGCCCCCCCAAACTGCCGAGAACAGCCCCCAAATTTACCATAAAACTGCACTAGAAAATACAACAAAAACAGCAGCAAAACGGAGTGAAAACAGAAGCCCAAAACAGCGAAACAGTGAGGAAAAGAGTTGGATTAGTGAACCGGAAAAGTTACGGAATATCAACCCTTCCGACGGCCGTGTAACGCGCTTTCGAGAGACGACGAAAGAGGTTAGACCTGAGGGCACCTTTTATTTATTATCTTTCGTTTCTTTTATTTATTATTTTTCGTTTCTGTTATTTATTTTCGCATGAGAGTCGTTTATTGAGACATGATGTGATTGTTGGATGGGCGGAACGTGTGTTCCCATTTGTGGTATATAGGATGGAAACCCGGACGTAAATTCCGTAGCCGAATCCGAATGGACGGTAGTGCGGTTTGTACTCGGGATACAACGCCACGTACCACTTAAGAGACACATGTTTCGTTCCATCCAAACTTGTAGTTGAGCATGATATAATTTGTAGGTTATTTATCTATTTTTTAAAAGCATGATTCATCCTAGTTTATTATTTATTGTCCAAACATGATAATGTTAGTTTTATGCATGATAAGGTTGCTTAGTTTATGTTTATATTCAAATAGTTATTTGTTTATTTCAATTAAATGGTTTGATATGCTCGTTGTGTTTTATTGTGTGTTTATCGTTTAACGATTTACTTTCCAAGCATGCAAACTTAGATTATGTGTTAGTTAGATGGAAGCATGTTAGATCTAAGTACCCTTGAGCATGATTATTGAGTAGACTCGGTTCATTTATTGCACAAATTATATCATCACAAGTGACATAAGTAAGAGACCATTCCGAACCCAACGGTTTGAGGTCTTCCCTTGCGAGGGGTGAGTGCGGCCTTAAATCTTTGTCCCGGTTCACACCGGGTGGCGACTCCATGTTATTTCGTACTCCCAACTAGGCCGCGAGCCTAGAACAGCGTCGTCAAGTTCTGTTGTCTACAGCCGGAGTATCCGAATCACGTACGTACCAAGTACTACGTTCTACCGATTTACGAGACAAGGTCGACTCCTAGCAAAGCACCAAGTCTACCTAGTCTCCGAACATATCCATTAAAGAATATCAAAGATCTGTATCAAGCGTAGTATACAATTGTATTGTGCATATCGGTCCAGTATCGGATAATCAAGTGCTAGGGCTGGGGCTGGATAAGTGTCTACCCCGTCCGAAGCACATATCGGATGTCTGGTAACATAGTCTCTATAATCGGATATACATGACCTGGTCACAATATCCCGATTGGTTGCGCAACACTCAAGAGCACTAGTACCGTATCCTGCGTGACATCAACTCCAATATGACTGAAGTGACACTTTCGTCTTGACATCACACCCAATACTCTACGACTCTCTGATCAACCCAGAAGTGGTGTACTCAGAACCTGTTTAAAGTCCCCTACCACCAAAACCAAAGTTTATCGATTATCGTAAGTATTAGCGATTCAAGTCTCAGGTTAAGACTATACACACCTACCTTGATTTCGGCCTCCCATAGACACATAGTCATAATACCAATGGGATTCCGAGGGGTCTATCCAGAGCGAAGCTGTTTCCCGTACCATCGGTGAAACACGACCTCCTATCGCACTTGCATAAGTATCCAACACTTATATATATGAGAACTATGCCGTTGTGCCCTCACAACGCACACAAGTGCAATACTAGCCTATTCCGCATTATCGATGTCCAGTCTCGATAATACTACGGCTAGGGATATTTAATGATTAATCCTTCGTGGACTGATACTGTCTCATATCATCTCAATCCAGGAACTAATCATATGGACCTCTCTTCATTTATATATCTATGGTGATCTAATCACAAATGATGAGAGTGCAATTTCCTTATTACATAGTCAATTTGCTACAACAACACAATGATCTGTGCAAATAGTGACGCTATGGGTCATATTATCTAACAATCTCCCACTTGGCACATAGCGAGTCACTCAAGTGTCCTACACCTGAACTATGTACGGTTCGCTCAAATTGCTGAGGAAAGGTTTTCGTCAGCGGATTTGTCTGATTATCGTTTGACGCGATTTACACGATCATCACATCGCCACGATGTATGATCCGAACGAATCAGATGATACAGAAGTATATATCTGGATCGTCGATGAGACCTTTAATTCCTTAGTCTGTGCTGACGCCTAGCTCAGCTGCTAAACGAACTATATCTAATCTACTTAGATTTATTTTCGATCCAAAAAGACTTCTATTGCTGCCTTAGCTGCAGCAATAATCCGTATTTGTCGTTTATTCGGCAACAGTTATCTTGCTTGGAATATTTCCAGCTCACTGTCCCGTTATTCAAACTTTATAGTACCGTAGTATTTAATTGTTTGGAAACTTGCAGCAGTGATCCCAGTCACTTCAAGTTCTCCTTCTCCATAGTTTAAGACAGCATCTTTAGTTCTCTAAGATACTAACAGATGTTCTTAATCTTCAATCCAGTGACTATCACTTGGATTGAGCTGATCGTGACTCCATATGCTCGAAGCGTATGAGACACCCTATCAAGTATATTTTTAAATGTACAATTTCCAGAGAGTGTTAACAACTCCAAATCTATCCCAATAGATCTTTATTCCTTGAATAAAGGTTGTTACTCCCCAGAATTCTACGGAGAATTTCTATTGAAAGAATATCTATAAAAGCCAAGCTTTCATCAATTGCTTTATTGGGAATTTAACTATCAGTGCCCTCCCACTAACCTCCATATATACACAAGAATTATTTCATTTTGAGTCAAATCATAAATCATTATGATTATTTCAAAATGTCAATTCCAAGAACCTTATGCTTGCTTCAATCCAAACATGGATCGAATAACCCGCAAACCTTGTTTGTCGGTTATACAAAATCGTTAGAATGTTGTAAACATCCTCCAAAAGGTTTCCTTTTCAGGAAAGCGATTTTGATCTGTAACTGACACATTTCATAAATGAAATATGCAGTTATCAACAAGCATCTTCAAAATGGATTTACCATGGCAACAGGTAAAAGGTTGAACCGTTATTAACACAATGTTGATAAAGATACCTTTTTCGTCAAAAGCCTAGCTTTGTACGTTGGTATGTTGCCATCCATGTATGTCTTCCTTGAAGACGTTTAATGTACCAATAGGCACAATGCCTTGTGGTACAACTAGTATCCAAAATAGTTGTTATACATGGAATCCATTTCGGACTCATGGCACTTTGCCATAACGGGAGCCGATACCTCGTATCACTTCCTCAAAACGTAGTCGGTGGATATACCATCACAAGATTGACATCTTTATGAGGTTAGATCAGAAACCCATACCCTAGGTTGTTTTCTGACTCTATCCGATCTACGAAGTTCTTGTGTATTTGAAGATTAATGGTATAGATTCATCATTGATGAACTGTTGTGTTCCATTAAGGACTTCGTGCCTAGAACAGTATTACTCCGATTTTCATCGAGTATCACTATCCTGTTGATTTATTCTAAGGTCCCAAGATCAAATCAAGACATGAAATAATGCGTGAATACATCAACGGACGGTAGGTAGCGGAATACTCACATTGATCGGTTATGTCGATTTGAAGACGAATCAAGGCCAAAACGTACTGCCCTTCACGCCAAACTGCTGGCAGTCCACTGCCCTGCAAAACAGAAATTAAGTGAAGAAACGGAGCTCCTAGCTACGTCGGATGGATCCCGTCTCATGGTCGAACCTCCCTACCACCTTCGCAAGACTCGTAGTGTGCTAGCACTTGCGGTTTTCACCATGAAAACCCAACCCTTGCTCCCCTAAAGTCACGCCAAAACAAGTCAAAAACAGTGAGCAGAATGTGTTTTGGCGTGAGGAGAAGAGAGAGTTTGAGAGAGATTGAATTGTGTGTTTTTGTTGAAAATGATTTACCAAAATCAATTTATATTTATGCCATAATATTTATTAAATTAATAATAAAATTATGACACAAAACATGCAATGGCTTAGAGTGTCAAACACTCAATTTCCATGCAATAACATTGAGTGCATTGTACACTATCTACATGCAAGCATTAGAATGACATGTGTCATGTGAGCCCCACACGTTTCCAAATGAAAGTGGGCCCACGTGCACTCACGCGTTCGGGTTCGATATTTTCCGAAATATCGAGCTTACGTCGCGACGTTAATTCAATCGAATAATTGCGGCTACCGAAATTATTATTTACGTCGCTAACGAATTAATCTAAATTAACTCGTTTGCCCGAATTAAAATCTAATTTTAATTCCGCGTCGAAATCTAATTCCGTCTAATATATCGAATATATTAATACATCGATTAATTCCGAATTAATCGTTCTCTCTCTTTAGACGACATTTTATCCCGGATAAAACATCTCCGTTATTAATCCTAGATTAATTTTCTCTCTCTCTTCTTTATAATCCCAGATTATTCAAGAGTGCGAGTTGTGCGTCATCGGTGGATTATCGGGAAGCGACCCATGAGATCCCCGGATAATCTGGCAGTAAATACGGTCGTCGGAGTATCCGAATCACGTACGTACCAAGTACTACGTTCTACCGATTTACGAGACAAGGTCGACTCCTAGCAAAGCACCAAGTCTTCCCAAGTCTCCGGACATATTCATCAAAGAATATCTAGATCTGTATCAAGCGTAGTATACTAATGTATTGTGCATATCGGCCCAGTATCGGATAATCACGTGCTAGGGCTGGGGCTGGATAAGTGTCTGCCCCGTCCGAAACACATATCGGATGTCTGGTAACTAGTCTCTATAATCGAATATTCATGACCTGGTCATAATATCACGATTGGATGCGCATCACTGAAGAGCACTAATACCGTATCCTGCGTGACATCATCTCCATTATGACTGGAGTGACACTTCCGTCTTGACATCACATCCAATACACTACGATCCTGATAAACCCAGAAGAGGTGAACACAGAACCAGTTAAGATCCCCACCACCAAAACCAAAGTTTACCGATTGTCGTAAGTATTAGCGATGTAAGTCTCAGGTTAAGACTATACACACCTACCTTGATTTCGGCCTCCCATAGACACCTAGTCATAATACCAATGGGATTCCGAGGGTCTATCCAGAGCGAAGCTGTTTCCCGTACCATCGGTGAAACACGACCTCCTATCGCACTTGCAAAGTATCCAATACTCATATATGAGAACTATGCCGTTGTGCCCTCACAACGCGCACAAGTGCAATACTAGCCTATTCCGCATTATCGATGTCCAGTCTCGATAATACTACGGCTAGGGATATTCAATGATTAATCCTTCGTGGACTGATACTGTCTCATATCATCTCAATCCAGGAACTAATCATAGGGACCTGTCTTCATTTATATATCTAAGGTGATCTAATCACAAAATGACGAGAGTGCAATTTCCTTGTTACATAGTTAATTTGCTACAGCAACACAATGTTCTGTGCAAATAGTGACGCTTTGGGTCATATTATCCAACAATCTCCCACTTGGCACATAGCCAGTCACTCGAGTGTCCTACACCCGAACTATGTAAGGTTCGCTCAAATTGCTGAGGAAAGGTTTTCGTCAGCGGATTTGTTTGATTATCGTTTGACGCGATTTATACGATCATCACATCGCCACGATGTATGATCCGAACGAATCAGATGATATAGAAGTATATATCTGGATCGTCGATGAGACCTTTAATTCCTTAGCCTGTGCTGACGCCTAGTTCAGCCGCTAACAGAACAGAACTATATCTAATCTAATTAGATTTATTATCGATCCAAATGGCTTCTATTGCTGCTCAGCTGTAGCAATAATCCGCATTTGTTGTTTATTCGGCAACAGTTATCTTGCTCGGAATATTTCCAGCTCGTTGTTCCGTTATTCAAACTTTATAGTACCATAGTATTTAATTGTTTGGAAACTTGCAGCAGTGATCCCAGTCACTTCAAGTTCTCCTTCTCCATAGTAAAAGATAGCATCTTTAGTTCTCAGAGTTACTATCAGATGTTCTTAACTTCAATCCAGTGATTGTCACTTGGATTGACCTGATCGTGACTCCATATGCTCGAAGCGTATGAGACACCAATACAAGTACATTTTAAATGTACAATTTCCCAGAGAGTGTTAACAACTTCTAATCTATCCCAGTAGATCTTTATTCCTTGAATAAAGGTTGTTACTCCCCAGAATTCTACGGAGAATTTCTATGAAAGCCAAGCTTTCACCAATTGTTTTATGGGAATTTTCACTGTCAGTGCGCCCTCCACTAACCTCCTTATATACACAAGAATTATTTCGTTTTGAGTTAAATCATAACCATTATGATTATTTCAAAACGTCAGTTCCAAGAACCTTATGCTTGCTTCAATCAAACATGGATTGAATAATCCGCAAAACTTGTTTGTCGGTTATACAAAATCGTCAGAATGTTATAAACATTCTCCAAAAGGTTTCCTTTTCAGGAAAGCGATTTTGATTTGTAACTGACATATTTCATAAATGAAATATACAGTTATCAACAAGCATCTTCAAAATGGATTTACCATGGCAACAGGTAAAAGGTTGAACCGTTATTAACACAATGTTGATAACGATACCTTTCCGTCAAAAGCCTAGCTTTGTACGTTGGTATGTTGCCATCCATGTATGTCTTCCTTGAAGACGTTAAATGTACCACAGGCACAATGCCTTGTGGTACAACAACTAGTATCCAAAATAGTTGTTATACATGGAATCCATTTCGGATTCATGGCACTTTGCCATGACAGGGAGTCGATACCTCGTATCACTTCCTCAAAACGTAGTCGGATGGTACACCTCCATAAGATTAACATCATTATGGGGTGAGATCAGAAACCCATACCCTAGGTTGTTTTCTGACTCTATCCGATTTACGAAGTTCTTGTGTATTTGAAGATTAATGGTATAGTTTCATCATAGATGAACTATTCGTGTTCCATTAAGGACTTCGTGCCTTGAACAGTATTACTCCGATTTTCATCGAGTATCACTATCCTCCCACTGACCACTGCATATCGGTATTCCTCTCAGGAAAACCGCATGGTGAGCAACAATTACATTGTTCTCATGTGGGATTTATAAGTACTATATTTAAGGTTTCCCTTAGGATAACTTATATTGGCACTTATCCAATTTGGGTCCTTAGTTTGGTATCATCCAAACGCTATGCCTCGCATACCAAATTATCAGGAATGAGAAACCTCGTTTCTTCCCTGTTCATATCCTATATGATATCTGTCAAACAGATTTATATGGAACCTTATTCTAAATAAGTTTGCACTGTTAATACATATCCTGTTGAAGGAAATGTAGCTCAGAGCGACTCGTGATAAACCTTATCATGTCCAACAAAAATTCGGTTTTTGGTTCGGACACACCGTCTAACTAACGTGTCTCGGGAGGAGTCCTCATATGAAAGAATACCGTACTCTTTCATTTACGTATTATGAAACTTACTGCTTAAGTATTTTCCATTACGGTTTTACCATGGCGGAATAATACTACAGCTGATCTGTTTGTCTACTTCGTGTCGAAACTCTAAAGTTTCCGATCTGTGTTCTTCAAAAGAAACACATAACCATAACGTGATGTCACATCCGTTAAGGTCATGAAATATTCATGTTCACATCTAGCCTAGCTAGATATGGGCCCACTTACTTCACCATGAATAGGGCTAACAGATCGGTGGCCCTTTTACTATTACCAAGTAAATAGTATTTTAGGTTTTTAACCTAAAAAATTAGATTCGTAGACCTTATTTGAATAGTCAAATCAGTCCTAGTACCCACTCTTAAAAAATGTGGATATACGAGTCTTCTTTAATTGTGTCCTAGACAACATGCCACAAATAAGTCTCTATTGATCAAATCAATTTGAGCTATTTATTTGTCATTTTATATGTTGAGATTTTATTTATATTCAAAATATAAATTCTGTTATTTACATCCAATGTATTTATCTCAGTATCATCTTTATATAATGAAACACTTTAGTGTTCTAAAATATAAAGGTTTTATCCGCAATGGATTAAACACTGATATAGAGATAATGTCTCTAGTTAAACTAGTTACATTATAACATTTCCTAATTTAAGTACATACCCAAAGGGTAGTTCCTAAACTTAGGTATCTGCGGTCGAAACAGCGACTTTCGTCCCGTTTTCCGATTTGCAGAGAAATCTCAGCTTGAAGCCAGTATCCAGCTCACAGCGGATTCTGAACGTCAATACATATATTTTATGTACCACACTAAGTATTTAAAATCTAATTTTGATACTAGTTGTGAACATAACTTTGACAAATATTTTTAAAGTCAGCCTCGCCCTTTTTTTAATTCCTTCGTGTCTTCCATATCCAAATGGTAGTCACTTTGAGATATGTCATTATCCTTTTCAATATTTCACAAACCTTTGGCCAAGCCTTGGGTTTCGGAATATCGAAACGATGTGCACCTTGTGCTACATGCCCAATTGCAAACTTTGACTTTTCTCCACGAATAGTCAATTAATTCTCCAAGAATTATTAATTGCAACTTTAATACTTTTAAATCTAAAGATAGATTTATTATAAGTATATTAATTAAGCACTAAAGTCATCATCACATAAATCTTCCAAAGACTTTATGCTCTACTATTTGCTTAATAATGGGCTTAGTAATAATAGTTATTTTATCAAATAAATTAACCTATTATTAATTCCCATTGAAAATTAAATCATTTAAAACATTTAATCCAAGGATTATATATATTTTAAATATTCAACCTTTCAATTCTTTCATGATTTTAATAGTCCAACTATTTAATCAATTTTAATAAGGTACTATTTATTATAATGATTACAATAATCCAATTATTTAATCAACTATAATTTTAATATTGATTACTATAATCCAATTATAAAATCACTATCATTTAATTCAATTATATTGATTACTATAATCCAATTATAAAATCAACTATAATTTGAATAAGTTTGTATATAGTCCAACTATATATATTTTTAAAACAACATAAAATATTAGTCCGACTAATACTTTTAATTATATGACGAGTAAAATGAAATGAGCGTGTTTAGCGAGTATTCGAACGAATGTTGCAAATTCAATACTTGCCTCCACTATTTTTCGTCGAGTCTCTAACCCTCTGTGGAGAACTCGGGAAACCGTGTTTCCTAGTGGGCTAGGATCCTATTAAATAACATACAACCCTGACTTTGGCCAATAAAAACCTGTACCCATTGACGAGGAAAGTTTCGTAATCAATGTCATTGGACACAAAAAGTGATCTGACTTTGGCCAATAAAAATCACGATTTGGACAAGACACCGATATGCAACAAAACTCTCATGATTCAAGTACATCCTTGATTGACAAAGGTATTGACTTTGGTCAAAAACAAACCAATGCCAACTTCGGATCTTGAACAAGAATCATTCAATGGAAGGATATTTGCTTAATATAGATTGGGATTTTCGCGTGCAAATTGGCTACCAATTTAATTATCTTTGTTAAGGTCTCATCATCATACACCCTTAAACATGCATTCTAAATAAATAATAAAGCGAGTATGAAATAAAATAATAATGATATGCGGATGGATACTTAACACATTGATCCTAGATCAAATCTCTCCCTTTCTCACTCAAGCTAGCACTTGTACTACTTCTACCCGTTACACTACACTTCTAAAGAACCTCATATACATAGAGGGGAATAGGTGAGAAGAGAATACAAAGAAAAGAAGGTGATAAGGCTGGACACGCAGGTTCAATTTAATAAATCGAATTTATTACAACAATTTCTAAAATTGCCCACCCGACTAATATCCATCCGATATATATTATTCATTCAACACAACCACGTATTCACACATAAGCATGCTATCAATCAATCTAATCAAATTAATTAATCTGATAATTAAGTGATCATCCAATGTTCAAACAACGATTTGATTTTGTTCGAGTCAAACTAGTTTTTGCGAATAAGTACTTAAAGTACGAA
The DNA here is from genome assembly GCA_019454045.1 of Zanthoxylum bungeanum. Taxonomy (NCBI): domain Eukaryota; kingdom Viridiplantae; phylum Streptophyta; class Magnoliopsida; order Sapindales; family Rutaceae; genus Zanthoxylum; species Zanthoxylum bungeanum. The sequence goes on along the minus strand of SKCR01021692.1, from coordinate 57,875 downwards.
TTCATGAATTAAATTAAACTACATCATTAAATCTAATTTAACATGTATTTAATACTAATTCACTATTCAATTCCAAATCTAATCGTAACGCGTCTCAAAGACCGATTAACGTCCAACGTCAATTCAATTAAAGTCCAATGGGCTTTTGATTGATTTCTTAAGGCGTGGACTTTTGGTCAACTCGGGTCAAACCGATAACCAAAGTCCAATCCGGGATTTACCCCATAAGCCCATAAATCAATCTTGGCCCATTAGGCCCAATTGAACATTAAAGGTTCATTAGCCGCAATTGGGCTTTATGGTTAAGGTTTTGGGCCCAATTGGAACCAATCCACTTGGCCTAAACCAAACTTGATAAATCAAGCCCAAAAGGCCCAATTACAACAATAAATTCTAATTTCCAAAATTAGGCCCAATTAATTAAATCCAAAAATCCAATTTTCACAATTTAATTACCAAAAGTGCATTATATGATTAATCAACTAAATCAACATTTTCAAAACACTAAATTAGTCCAATTAATCATACTTAATTCATTATTACATGTCAAACACACATAATGAAAAATCAAACCCATATTACATGCTTCTAAGTCTCGGCCAAGGAAGGTTATTTTGTCCGATTTGAATTCAATCCGATTAATTACACAATCGACAACGTATTAACTTCCCGAATGATTTCATACACATCCAATGTTCATAAAATCAAAATTACCAAGACATTAAAGGGCATTGTAGATTCGGCCAACATAAGGAATTTAGGGTTTTTGTTCAATTTAAAATTAAATCCAATTCAATCTTAAATTAACATCATCCTACTCCATTACAACTCATCCAATGAATTAACAATGAAAAATTCCAAGAATTCCAATATCATACACATTCGGCCAACACCATCAAATTGGGGAAAATTATTCCAAATCAATTTTCGTCAAATTAGACCAACCAATATGAATTTAAACATGTTATAAGCATACTCAAACAAGCAATTTATTCAAATCATGCTCAACAAACATTTACCCAAATTTTAAGCCCTACATTTTTCATGCTTGCAACATTAGCTCTTGATGCCATTGTTGATTTATTCTAAGGTCCCAAGATCAAATCAAGACATGAAATAATGCGTGAATACATCAACGGAGGTAGCGGAATACTCACATTGATCGGTTATGTCGATTTGAAGACGAATCAAGGCCAAAAACGTACTGCCCTTCACGCCAAACTGCTGGCAGTCCACTGCCCTGCAAAACAGAAATTTAAGTGAAGAAACGGAGCTCCTAGCTACGTCGGATGGATCCCGTCTCATGGTCGAACCTCCCTACCACCTCACCTTCGCAAGACTCGTAGTGTGCTAGCACTTGCGGTTTTCACCATGAAAACCCAACCCTTGCTTCCCCTAAAGTCACGCCCAAAACAAGTCAAAAACAGTGAGCAGAATGTGTTTTGGCGTGAGGAGAAGAGAGAGTTTGAGAGAGATTGAATTGTGTGTTTTGTTGAAAATGATTTACCAAAAATCAATTTATATTTATGCCATAATATTTATTAAATTAATAATAAAATTATGACACAAAACATGCAATGGCTTAGAGTGTCAAACACTCAATTTCCATGCAATAACATTAAGTGCATTGTACACTATCTACATGCAATGCATTAGAATGACATGTGTCATGTGGGCCCCACACGTTTCCAAATGAAAGTGGGCCCACGTGCACTCAAGCGTTTGGGTTTGATATTTTCCGAAATATCGAGCTTACGTCGCGACGTTAATTCAATCGAATAATTGCGGCTACCGAAATTATTATTTACGTCGCTAACGAATTAATTCTAAATTAACTTGTTTGCCCGAATTAAAATCTAATTTTAATTCCGCGTCGAAATCTAATTTCGTCTAATATATCGAATATATTAATACATCGATTAATTCCGATTAATCGTTCTCTCTCTTTAGACGACATTTTATCCCGGATAAAACATCTCCGTTATTAATCCTAGATTAATTGTCTCTCTCTCTTCTTTATAATCCCAGATTATTCAAGAGTGCGAGTTGTGCGTCATCGGTGGATTATCGGGAAGCGACCCATGAGATCCCCGGATAATCTGGCAGTAAATACGGTCGTCGGAGTATCCGAATCACGTACGTACCAAGTACTACGTTCTACCGATTTACGAGACAAGGTCGACTCCTAGCAAAGCACCAAGTCTTCCCAAGTTCTCCGGACATATTCATCAAAGAATATCTAGATCTGTATCAAGCGTAGTATACTAATGTATTGTGCATATCGGCCCAGTATCGGATATCACGTGCTAGGGCTGGGGCTGGATAAGTGTCTGCCCCGTCCGAAACACATATCGGTGTCTGGTAACTAGTCTCTATAATCGGATATTCATGACCTGGTCATAATATCACGATTGGATGTGCATCACTGAAGAGCACTAATACCATATCCTGCGTGACATCATCTCCATTATGACTGGAGTGACACTTCCGTCTTGACATCACATCCAATACACTACGATTCCTGATAAACCCAGAAGAGGTGAACACAGAACCAGTTAAGATCCCCCACCACCAAAACCAAAGTTTACCGATTGTCGTAAGTATTAGCGATGTAAGTCTCAGGTTAAGACTATACACACCTACCTTGATTTCGGCCTCCCATAGACACCTTGTCATAATACCAATGGGATTCCGAAGGGTCTATCCAGAGCGAAGCTGTTTCCCGTACCATCGGTGAACACGACCTCCTATCGCACTTGCACAAGTATCCAATACTCATATATATGAGAACTATGTCGTTGTGCCCTCACAACGCGCACAATGCAATACTAGCCTATTCCGCATTATCGATGTCCAGTCTCGATAATACTACGGCTAGGATATTCAATGATTAATCCTTCGTGGACTGATACTGTCTCATATCATCTCAATCCAGGAACAAATCATATGGACCTCTCTTCATTTATATATCTATAGAGTGTCTATAATCACAAATGACGAGGTGCAATTTCCTTGTTACATAGTTAATTTGCTACAGCACACAATGTTCTGTGCAAATAGTGACGCTATGGGTCATATTATCCAACATATCCTCCCCTGACCACTGCATATTGGTATTCCTCTCAGGAAAACCGCATGGTGAGCAACAATCATATGTTCTCATGTGATTTTATAAGTACTATACTTAAGGTTTCCCTTAGGATAACCTATATAGGCACTTATCCAATTTGGGTGTTTTAGTTTGGTATCATCCAAACGTTATGCCTGGCATACCCAAATTATCAGGAAAAAGAAACCTTGTTTCTTCCCTGTTCATATCCTATATGACATCTGTCAAACAGATTTATATGGAACCTTATTCTAAATAAGTTTTTGCACTGTTAATACATATCCTATTGAAGGAAACAGTAGCTCAGAGAGACTCGTGATAAATCTTATCATGTCCAACAAATTTGGTTTTAGTACGGACGGACACACCGTCTAACTGACGTGTCTCGAGAGGAGTCCTCTCTGAAAGAATACCATACTCTTTCATGTACGTATGAAACTTACTGCTTAAGTATTTTCCATTACGGTCTTACCGTGGCGGAATAATACTATAGCCGATCTGTTTTCTATTTCGTGTCGAAACTCTAAAGTTTCCGATTTGTGTTCTTCAAAAGAAACACATGACCATAACGTGATGCTACATCCGTCAAGGTCACGAAATATTCAAGTTCACATCTAGCCTAGCTAGATATGGCCCACTTTACCATGAATAGGGCTAACACGGTGGCCCTTTTACTATTACCAAGTAAATAGTATTTTAGGTACTTTACCTAATAAACTAGATTCGCAGACCTTATTGAATAGTCAAATCAGTCCTAGTACCCACTCTTCAAAAGTGTGGATATACGAGTCTCGTTTAATTGTGTCTTAGACAACAATGCCACAAATAAGTCTCTATTGATCAAATCAATTTGAGCTATTTATTTGTCATTTTTATATGTTTGAGATTTTATTATATTCAAAATATAAATTCTGTTATTTACATCTAATGTATTTATCTCAGTATCATCTTTATATAATAAAACACTTTAGTGTTCTACAATATAAAGGTTTATCCGCAACGGATTAAACACTGATATAGAGATAATGTCTCCAGTCAAACTAGTTACATTATAACAGTTCCTAATTTAAGTACATACCCAAAGGGTAGTTCCTAAACTTAGGTATCTACGGTCGAAACAGCGACTTTCGTCCTGTTTCCGATTTGCAGAGAAATCTCGACTTGAAGTCAGTATCCAGCTCATAGCGGTTCTGAACATCAATACATATATTTTATGTACCACACTAAGTATTTAAAATCTAATTTCAATACCAGTAGTGAACATAACTTTGACAAATATTTTTAAGTTAGAACATCGCCCTTTCTTTAATTCCTTTGTGTCTTCCATATCCAAATGGTAGTCACTTTGGGATATGTCAATTATCTTTTCAATATTTCACAAACTTTGGCCAAGCCTTGGGTTTCGGAATATCGAAACGATGTGCACCTTGTGCAACTCGCCCAATTGCAAACTTTGACTTCTCTCCACTAGAATAGTCAAATCAATTCTCTAAGAATTATTAATTGCATTTTAATACTTTTAAATCTAAAGATAGATTTATGATAAGTATATTAATTAAGCACTAAAGTCATCATCATATAATCTTCCAAAGATTTTATGCTCTACTTATTTGCTTAATTATGGGCCTAGATATACAAGTTATTTTATCCAATAAAGTAACCTATTATTATTCCCAATGAAATTAAATCATTTAAAACATTTAATCCAAGGATTATATATTTTAAATATTCAACTTTTCAATTCTTTCTTGATTTCAATAGTCCAACTATTTAATCAATTTTAATAAGGTACTATTTATTATAATGATTACAATAATCCAATTATTAATCAACTATAATTTTAATATTGATTACTATAATCTAATTATAAAATCAACTATCATTTTAATTCAATTATATTGATTACTATAATCCAGTTATAAAATCAACTATAATTTGAATGAGTTTGTATATAGTCCAACTATATATATTTTAAAACAACATAAAATATTAGTCCAACTAATACTTTTGATTATTATGACGAGTAAAATATAGATGAGTGCGTTTTGCGAGTATTCGAACGAATGTTGCAAATTCAATACTTGCCTCCCACTATTTTTCGTCGAGCCTCTAACCCTCTGTCAAGTACTCGGGAAACCATGTTTCCTAGTGGGCTAGGATCCTATTAAATAACATACAACCTTGACTTTGGCCAACAAGCTGTATGCTATTTACTAGGTAGATCTCACAGATCAATTGGATCCAATCCATTCCTAGATCCGGTTAGGTGGACATCCAGTCCTAAACATATTACTTATGCCAATGTATCTAATACATTTTCCTAACCTTATCCTCCGAATCATCTAGGCCTTGGCTTTGGCACAACAAACCTAATGATTCCAGTTAAGCGGGACCCATTGACAAGGAAAGTTTCGTAATCAATGTCGTTGGACAAGAAGTGATCTTGACTTTGGCCAACAAATCACAACTTGGATAAGAACCGATGTGGAACAAAACCCTCATGATTCAAATACATCCATAATTGACAAGGTCTTGACTTTGGCCAACAAACCAATGCCAATCGGATCTTGAACAAGAATCATTCAATGGAAGGATAATCGCTTAATATAGAACGAGGGTTTTTCGCGTGCAAATTGGCTACCAATTTAATTATCTTTGTTAAGGTCTCATCATCATACACCCTTAAACATGCATTCTAAATACATAATAAAGCGAGTATGAAAATAAATAATAATGATATGCGGATGGATACTTTACACATTGATCCTATATCAAATCTCTCCCTTTCTAACTCAAGCTAGCACTAGTATTACTTCTACCCGTTACACTACACTTGTAAAGAAACCTCATATACATAGAGGGGAATAGGTGAGAAGAGAATACAATAGAATAGAGGTGATAAGGCTGGACACGCAGGTCCAATTTAATAAATCGAATTTATTACAACAATTTCTAAAATTGCCCACCCGACTAATATCCATCCGATATACATTATTCATACAACACAACCACGTATTCACACACATAAGCATGCTATCATCAATCTAATCAAATTAATTAATCTGATAATTAAGTGATCATCCAATGTTCAAACAACGATTTGATTTTGATCGAGTCAAACTCGTTTTTGCGAATAAGTACTTAAAGTACGAATTCATGAATTAAATTAAACTACATCATTAAATCAAATTTAATATGTATTTAATACTAATTCACTATTCAATTCCAAATTAAATATTACACTTTTATTTAATAAACCTTTTACGATTTAAATTCCAAATTAATCGTAACGCATCTCAAAGACCGATTAACGTCCAACGTCAATTCAATTAAAGTCCAATGGGCTTTCAATTGATTTCTTAAGGCGTGGACTTTTGGTCAACTCGGGTCAAACCGATAACCAAAGTCCAATCCAGGATTTACCCCATAAGCCCATAAATCAATCTTGGCCCATTAGGCCCAATTGAACTTTAAAGGTTCATTAGTTGCATTTGGGCTTTATGGTTAAAGTTTTGGGCCCAATTGGATCCAATCCACTTGGCCTAAACCCAACTTGATAAAATCAAGCCCAATAGGCCCAAATACAACATTAAAGTCCAATTTCCAAAATTAGGCCCAATTATTAAATATACAAAATCCAATTTCATATTCAATTAAACTAAAGTGTATTACATGATTAATAAACTAAATCAATATTTCTAAAACACTAAATTAGTCCAATTAATCATACTCAATTCATTATTACATGTCCAACATATAAATTGAAAAATCAAACCCATTTACATGCTACAAAGCTCTCGGCCAAGGAGGATTTTTGTGTCCGATTTGGTTTCAATCCAACCGAACCACAATCGACATTAAATCACCATCCAATTTGATTTCATACACATCCAATGTCACAAAATCAAAATTACCAAGACATTTGAGGGCATACACCAATTCGGCCAACATGAGAATTTTGGGGATTTATGTTCAATTCAAAGTACAATCCAATTGACCATAAATTAACATCATCCTACATGATTCTAACTCATCAAATGAACAAAACCAAAATTCCAAGAATCCAAAATCATCCACACATTCGGCCAAGTGAAGCAAATTGGGGATATTTGTTCAATTCAAAATTCAATCTAATTAACTTCAAATTAACATCACCCAACATCATTAAAACTCATCCAATGAACCAAAATGAAAAAAATTCCAAATTTCCAAACATGCTTCAACATTCGGCCAAGGTAAGTATTTGGGGATTTTTATCCAATTCAAAATTAAATCCAATTCAATCTCAAATCAACATTATCCTACATCATTATAACTCATCCAATGAATTAAAATGAAAAAATCCAAGATTAACAAAATACATACACATTCGGCCAACACTTCAAATTTGGGCAAAATTGATCCAATCACATTTTGTTGAAATTGATCATATCAATCTTCAATATAACATATATTAGCATGCTTAACATCCAATTTTATAAAATCATGCTCAAATCCAAAATACCCAATTTTAAGCCCTACATTTTTCATGCTTGAACCTATAGCTCTTGATGCCATTGTTGGTTTTTATTAAGGTCCCATGATCAAACAAGACATGAAAATCGTGCATGAATACACCAATGAAGATAGCGGAATACTTACATTGGTTGCTTGTGACGATTTGAAGATGATAGAAGCCAAAAACGCACTGCCATGGACGCCCACTGCATGCAGTCCACTGTCTTATGTCTTCAGTATTTGAGCTGCGAAAATGAGTTCCTAGATTCGTCGGATGGATCCCGGCTCATGGGTGAACCTCCCTACCACCTTCGCAAGACTTGTAAGTGTGCTAGCACTTGAATTTTCATCATTAAAATCCACTCTTGCTTCCCTATTGTTCACGCCCAAACTGGTTCAAAACCAGTGAAGAATAGCCACTGTTTTGGCGTGAGAGAGATGAGAGAGTTAGAGAGAAAAAAATGTGTTAACTTTTCTTTTATTTTTGTTTCTAAAAACCTAACATAAGAAAGAGAGAAGCAATGATGTATTTCATTAACCAAAATGAATTTTTAGATAAAAACTCTTCAAAACCGTGAAAAGCATTTCCCTCCAAAAATTCATCATCATCACACATTGAGAATAGAGACAATGTATCATCCCATAAAGGTGACTAGATACATCCATCATCTATTCGTGTCAAGTGATGAGATATCGCGATGTGATTTGCGGATACCATTTGTTTCAAAATACGAATGTGTCCGCAAACACTTTCGGGCTCGGTATCGCTAATTCCGAATTAACGCATTTCTGTCGCGACGAGAATTAATTAATTTCGCCTAGCGAAATTACTATTCAGATCGCTAACGAATTAATTCTAAATTTTAATTCCGCGTCGAAATCTAATTTCGTTTAATATATCGAATATATTAATTTACCGATTAATTCCAAATTAATCGTTATCTCTCTTAGACGATATTTTATCCTAGATAAAAATCTCCGTAATTAATCCTAGATTAATTTTCTCTCTCTTCTATATAATCCCAGATTATTCAAGAGTGCAAGTTGTGCGTCATCGGTGGATTATCGGGAAGTGACCCATGAGATCCCCAGATTAGTTGGCAGTAAATGCGGTCGCCGGAGTATCCGAATCACGTACGTACCAAGTACTACGTTCTACCGATTTACGAGACAAGGTCGACTCCTAGCAAAGCACCAAGTCTACCTAGTTCTCCGGACATATCCATTAAAGAATATCAAAGATATGTATCAAGCGTAGTATACAATTGTATTGTGCATATCGGTCCAGTATCGGATAATCACGTGCTAGGGCTGGGGCTGGATAAGTGTCTACCCCGTCCGAAGCACATATCGGATGTCTGGTAACATAGTCTCTATAATCGGATATACATGACCTGGTCACAATATCCCGATTGGTTGCGCAACACTCAAGAGCACTAGTACCGTATCCTGCGTGACATCAACTCCAATATGACTGAAGTGACACTTCCGTCTTGACATCACACCCAATACTCTACGACTCTCTGATAAACCCAGAAGTGGTGTACTCAGAACCTGTTTAAAGTCCCCTACCACCAAAACCAAAGTTTATCGATTATCGTAAGTATTAGCGATGCAAGTCTCAAGTTAAGACTATACACACCTACCTTGATTTCGGCCTCCCATAGACACATAGTCATAATAGCAATGGATTCCGAGGGGTCTATCCAGAGCGAAGCTGTTTCCCGTACCATCGGTGAAACACGACCTCCTATCGCACTTGCATAAGTATCCAACACTTATATATATGAGAACTATGTCGTTGTGCCCTCACAACGTACACAAGTGCAATACTAGCCTATTCCGCATTATCGATGTCCAGTCTCGATAATACTACGGCTAGGGATATTTAATGATTAATCCTTCATGGACTGATACTGTCTCATATCATCTCAATCCAGGAACTAATCATATGGACCTCTCTTCATTTATATATCTATGGTGATCTAATCACAAATGATGAGAGTGCAATTTCCTTATTACATAGTCAATTTGCTACAACAACACAATGATCTGTGCAAATAGTGACGCTATGGGTCATATTATCTAACACTTAATCTTCAATCCAGTGACTATCACTTGGATTGACCCGATTGTGACTCCATATGCTCGAAGCGTATGAGACACCAATACAAGTACATTTTAAATGTACAATTTCCAGAGTGTTAACAACTCCAAATCTATCCCTGTAGATCTTTATTCCTTGAATAAAGGTTGTTACTCCCCAAAATTCTACGGAGAATTTCTTATGAAAGCCAAGCTTTCACCGATTGCTTTATGGGAATTTCATTGTCAGTGCCCTCTCCCACTAACCTCCTTATATACACAAGAATTATTTCGTTTTGATTCAAATCATAAATCATTATGATTGTTTCAAAACGACAGTTCCAAGAACCTTATGCTTGCTTCAATCCAAACATGGATCGAATAACCCGCAAACCTTGTTTGTCGGTTATACAAAATCGTCAGGATGTTGTAAGCATCCTCCAAAAGGTTTCCTTTTCAGGAAAGCGATTTTGATCTGCAACTGACACATTTCATAAATGAAATATGCAGTTATCAACAAGCATGTTCAAAATGGATTTACCATGGCAACAGGTAAAAGGTTGAACCGTTATTAACACAATGTTGATAACGATACCTTTCCGTCAAAAGCCCAGCTTTGTACGTTGGTATGTTGCCTTCCATGTATGTCTTCCTTGAAGACGTTTAATGTATCAATAGGCACAATGCCTTGTGGTACAACAACTAGTATCCAAAATAGTTGTTATACATGGAATCCATTTCGGACTCATGGCACTTTGCCATAATAGGGAGTCGATACCTCGTATCACTTCCTCAAAACGTAGTCGGCGGATATACCTTCATAAGATTGACATCTTTATGAGGTTAGATCAGAAACCCATACCCTAGGTCGTTTTCTGACTCTCTCTGATCTACGCGGTTCTTGTGTACTCGAAGATTAATGGTATAGATTCATCATAGATGAACTATTTGTGTTCCATTAAGGACTTCGTGCCTTGAACAGTATTACTCCGATTTTCATCGAGTATCACTATCCTCCCACTGACCACTGCATATCGGTATTCCTCTCAGGAAAAACCGCATGGTGAGCAACAATCACATTGTTCTCATGTGAGATTTATAAGTACTATACTTATGGTTTCCCTTAGGATAACCTATATTGGCACTTATCCAATTTGGGTCCTTAGTTTGGTATTATCCAAACATATGCCTAGCATCCCAAATAGTCAGGAATGAGAAACCCGGTTTCTTTCCCGTTCATATCCTATATGACATCTCTCAAACAGATTTATATGGAACCTTATTCTAAATAAGTTATTGCACTGTTAAAACTTATCCGTTGAAGGAAATGGTTGCTCAGAGCGACTCATGATTAGCCTTATCATGTCTAACATGATTCGGTTAATCCGTTCGGACACACCGTCACTTTGACGTGTTCCGGGAGGAGTCCTCATTTGAAAGAATACTATACTCTTTCAAGTATATAAGAAACTTATTGGTTAAGTGTTTTCCATTACGGTCTTACCGTGACGGTATAATACTATACTCGATCTGTTTGTCTATTTCGTGTCGAAACTTTAAAAGTTTCCGATTTGTGTTCTTCAAAAGAAACACATAACCATAATGCGATGCCACATCCGTATAAGTCACGAAATATTCATATCTACATCTAGCCTAGCTAGACATGGGCCCACTAACTTCACCATGAATAGGGCTAACAGATCGGTGGCCCTTTTACTATTACCAAGTAAATAGTATTTTAGGTACTTTACCTAATAAACTAGATTTGCAAACCTTATTTGAATAGTCAAATCAGTCCTAGTACCCACTCTTCAAAAGTGTGGATATACGAGTCTAATTAAATTGTGTCCTAGATAAAAATGCCACAAATAAGTCCCTATTGATCAAATCAATTTGAGCTATTTATTTGTCATTTTATATGTTTGAGATTTTTATTATATTCAAAATATAAATTATGTTATTTACATCTAATGTATTTATCTCAGTATCATCTTTATATAATGAAACACTGAGTGTTCTAGAATATAAAGGTTTATCCACAATGGATTAAACACTGATATAGAGATAATGTCTCTAGTCAAACTAGTTACATTATAACAGTTCCTAATTTAAGTACACACCCGAAGGGTAGTTCCTAAACTTAGGTATCTACGGTCGAAACAGCGACTTTCGTCCCGTTTCCGATTCGCAGAGCTATCTCAGCTTGAAGTCAGTATCCTGTTCAAAACAGATTCTGAACATCAATATATTTTATGTACCACACTAAGTATTTAAAATCCAATTTCAATACTAGTTGTGAACATAACTAAGACAAACATTTTTAAAGTAAGAGCCTTGCCCTTTCTTTAATTCCTTCGTGTCTGCCATATCCAAATGGTAGTCACTTTGGGATATTTCAATTATCTTTTCAATATTTCAGAAACCTTTGGCCAAGCCTTGGGTTTCGGAATATCGAAACGATGTGCACCTCGTGCTACATGCCCAATTGCAAACTTTGACTTTATATGAATAGTCAATTAATTCTCCAAGAATTATAAATTGGAATTTTAATACTTCTTAAATCTAAAATTAGATTTATGACAAGTATATTAAATAAAGCATTAAAGTCATCATCACATAAATCTTCCAAAGATTTTATGCTCTACTTATTTTGCTTAATTTTGGGCTTAAGGTATAATAAGTTATTTTATCAAATAAGGTAACCTATTATTTATTCCCAATTTGAAAATTAAATTATTTAAAATATTTTAATCCCAGATTATATTTTAAATATCCAACTTTTCAATTTTATCTTGATTACAATAGTCCAACTATTTAATCAACGATTAGTGGTACTATATATATTATAATGATTATAATAGTCCAACTATATAATCAAATATAATCCAAATTAATTAACCTCAATTACATTGATTACTATAATCCAATTATAAAATCAACTGTAAACTGAAATTAATTAATTCAAATATATTGATTAATATAATCTAATTATATATAATCAAGTATAATACAGTCCAACTATATATTAAAACAACAATTTAAATATTAGTCCAACTAACATTTAATATTACGACGAAATAATTTAAATGAGCGCGTATGGCGAGTAATTGAACGAGTATTGCAAATTCAATTCTTGCCTCCCACTATTTTTCGTCGAGCCTCTAACCCTCTGTCGAGTACTCGGGAAACCGTGTTTCCTAGTGGGCTAGGATCCCGTTAAATATCACACAATCTTGACTTTGGCCAACAAATTATATGATAATTAACTAGGTAGATCTCGAAGATCAATTGGATCTCATCCAATTCCTAGATCCAGTAGGCGGATATCCAAATCCTAAACATATATCTTATATATGCCAATACATCCATGTATTACCTAACCTTTTTCCTCTGAATCAACTAAGCCTTGGCTTTGGCACAACAAACTTAGTGATCCCAGTCAAGTGTGACCCATTGACCATGGAAAGCTTCGTAATCAATGTCGATGGACAAGAAGTGGTCTTGACTTTGGCCAACAAACCACAACTTGGACAAGACACCGATATGGAACAAAGCTCTCGTGATTCAAACACATCTTTGACGGACAAAGGGCTTGACTTTGGCCAACAACCCAATGCCAATCTCGGATCTTGAGTAAGAATCACTCAATGGAAGGAAAAACACTTGATATTGAACGAGGGTTTTTCGCGTGCAATTGGGTACCAATTTATTATCTTTGTTAAGGTCTCATCATCATACACCCTTAAACATGCATTCTAAACACATAATAAAGTGCATATGAAATAAAATAATAATGATATGCGGATGGATACTTTACATTGATCCTAGATCAAATCTCTCATTTTCTCTTTCCAAAGCTAGCACATGTATTTACTTCTACCCGTTACACTACACTTCTAAAGAAACCTCATTTACATTGAGGGGAATATGTGAGAAGAGAATACAAAGAGTATAGAGGTGATAAGGCTGGACACGCAGGTCCAATTAATAAATCAAATTTATTACAATTTCCAAAATTATCCCACCCAACTAATATCCATCCGATATACATTATTCATGCATCGCAACCATGTATTCATACAAGCATGTTATCAATCAATCAAATCTAATTAATTAATCTGATAATTAGTGATCATCCAATGTTCAAACAACGATTTGATTTTTGCTCGAGTCAAACTCGTTTTGCGAATAAGTACTCAAAGTACGAATTCTTGAATTAAATTAAACTACATAATTAAATCCAATTTAATACGCATTTAATTCTAATTCACTATTTAATTCCAAATTAAATAATACACTTTTATTAACGAACCTTTACGACTTAAATTCCAAATTTAATCGCAACGGGTCTCTAAGCCCGATTAACGAACCTTTACGACTTAAGTTCACATGTAACACATTTTTAAGTTTGCATACAACTTATTTGCATACAATCTATGTCCCAATTTGCATGCATAAAGGTGAATTGAAATACGGCAAGCATACAATGTCATAAGCACATTACATTTGACCATAGGCATGCCAGTAGATAATAATTGTACAATCACGCATGAAAGCAAATCAGAATAACAGCAAGCATGAACATGTTGAATGGATGAATGCGGAAACATAATTAGGTAACTACCGTGTAAACATGCATCATGGAAAGGAACATGTAATCTTGTGAACACAATGAATCACTAAATGCGAGAACATGAACAATCAAAAAGGCAAATGACAAAATGAGTAACCATGCTTGAGATGTGATGGAAGGTGGCCTGTTTACCAAAGGCGTTTGTGTGGCGTTCCTATCCGCGTTCGAACGGTAAATAGAAGGTTCACGTTCGAGTAGCGTTCGTAAACGCGTTTGAACAAAAATGAAACAGAATGTTCACGTTTGTATGGCGTTCAGAAACGCGTTCGAAGGGAAATGAGACCTGATGCATGATAAGGCAAAATGCATGCACATTCGAGTTGCATTCGTAAAACGCACGTTTGAACGAACTGAGATAGAAAACATGCGTTCATGCGGTGTTCTGAAATGCGTTCGAACGGGGTTACAGCAGTGACCCCCAAAATGCGGTAAACAACATGACACATACGTGAACGGATGAATAGATGACATCCAATCGAATAGACATTATCCGGCGCGGCAAAGCATCGTGGTAAAGGATTTTAACCTCTCAAACTAGAGGACCTTTAATCGCACTTACTAAGCCCATGCGCTTTATCTCATCATTACATAAACCAATAACATGCATAAATCAAGTAGCGAATTATAAACAAATCACAACAACATAAAACGAAATATGCGCCATTTACTCAAGTGGTATATGGAGTTGTATCCCGAGTACAGATCATACTACCGTCCATTCGGAATCGGCTATGAAATTTATGTCCGGTTTTCCATCCTATATACCACAAGAGGCGACACATTTTCCATTTTATTCAAAGCCACAACATGCATCCACAAACGAGTCTCATGCGACTAAAACAATTAAAAAAATGAATGACAATAAATAGAAAAAGTGCCCTCAGGCCTAACTTTTTAAATCACCTCTCGGATTTACGGTACACGATCGTTGGAAGAGCTAACACTCCGCAACTCCTCTGGTTCACTGGTTCACTGCTCTCTTTTGTTGTCTCACTGTTTTGAGTTGTCGTTCTCCCTGTTTTGCTATTGTTTTTACTGTATTTTGCTGTTCTTCGGTGACTTTTTCTGGTCAATACGTTTGCTGTATTTAGGCTACTGTTCTTGGTGTATTTGGGGACTGTTTTGGGTGTGATTTGGGCTGCTGTTATAGTGTGGTTTGGGGACTGTTTTGGTGATGTAAATGGGCTGTTTTGATGAGGTAAATGGGTTATTCGGGATGTGTTTTGGTCAAGGCAATGGGGGTTATTTGTTTTGTGATTTTCGGTTATTGAGAGTGAGAGAGAGTTGTGTCAATGAGTTTGGGTGTTTCTTGTGTAAATGAACTAGGAGTTTTCTATGTGAATGAGCTAGGGTGTCAATGACTTGCAGAATTTTTGTGGTTTGTATCAATATGCTAGGGGGCAAGTGTCTTGGTTTTGGGTTTCTTTTATAGGCAAAGAGCTAGGGTTTCCATGTGTTTGAATAGGATGGAGACCAATTAGTTTCTTACAAGGAAAGCAAAAGATTGATTGGAGACAAGATTTGGTTAGATTAGGAATATGATATATTTAATTTGTTTTGTTTAGGCATATAATATTTGTTGATTGATTTTAATTAGGTATGATCTTATTTGATATTTATTTTAATTTGGTATGTGATTTTTAGATTTTATTTAATTTCACCATGTGTTAAATATGTGTTTTATTAATTTTGATGTGTTTTATGGGCTTTGGTGGATTAATTGGGCTTGGGTGTTAGGCTAGCAGTAAAACCAGAAATACCGACACCGTTCGAACGCTACACGAATGCCCGCAATCTACTTGACGTTCGAACGAACAACGAACGCAGCACGAACGAAAACAGTGAACTTGT
Organism: Zanthoxylum bungeanum; assembly: GCA_019454045.1. Classification (NCBI taxonomy): domain Eukaryota; kingdom Viridiplantae; phylum Streptophyta; class Magnoliopsida; order Sapindales; family Rutaceae; genus Zanthoxylum; species Zanthoxylum bungeanum. Next base: position 41,700 of record SKCR01021692.1, on the reverse strand, counting down.
GAAATGAATCTGATGACATACTTGTTCTGAATTTCCCCTTCCGACGTCCGTTTCCCGCGACTTCCGTGACATAAAAGGTAGTGTCTCCAAATGAGACTCATTATAGGGACTTATATGCAAAAAGTGCAGTGCCTACAGTCACCCCCACTTTGATGGGACTTGTGTAATGTGTAACAGTGACAATCCGATCAAGTTATGCAATGCATTTTCACTGAACTGGCTCGCCAGCTACCACTTGACTTGCCTGTTGTACTGAGATGCTTTGACCTTTGGGCTTTGTTCCTAAATTGCGTTGAGAGAGAGATTTATTCCCCTGAGCTTTATTCCCGAGCTGTTTAGAAAGTGGGCTTTATTCCTCTAGGCTTTGTTCCCGAACTATGTTAAGATAGAGCTTTATTCCCTTGGTCCTTGTTCCCGACTTGCTTTGAAAGTGGGCTTTATTCCCCTAGGCTTTATTCCTAAACTGTGTTAAGATAGAGCTTTATTCCCCTGGGCTGTATTCTCGAACTGTATTAAGATAGAGCTTTATTCTCTTGGGCCTTGTTCCTAAACTGTGTTAAGATGAAGCTTTATTCTCTTTGGCTGTATTCTCGAACTGTGTCAAGATAGAGCTTTATTCTTTTGGGCTGTATCCCGAACTGTGTCAAGATAGAGCTTTATTCTCTTGGGCCTTGTTCCCGAACCTTGTTAAGATAGAGCTTTATTTCCCTGGGCCTTATTCCCGAACTGTGTCAAGATAGAGCTTTATTCCCCTAGGCTGTATTCCCGAACTGTGTCAGGATAGAGGTTTATTCCCATGGGCCTTGTTCCCGAACTACTTTGAAAGTGGGCTCTATTCCCTTAGGCTTTGTTCCCGAGCTATGTTGACTGTGGGCTTTGATCCTGAATTGTACTGAATGTGGGCTTTAGTCCCGAACTGAGCTGAATGTGGGCCTCGCCCCCAGACTGATACTGATAAAGGCCTCAACCCTGGGACTCGTCCCTAAGCTACTGATAATGACGTGGGCCTCGCCCCCAGATGGCTATACCCGGCAACTGATACTGAAACTAATGTGGGCATCGCCCCCAGAGTGCCATACCCGGCAAGACTGATGTTGATGCTAATGTGGGCCTCGCCACCATAGTGCCATACCCAAAACTCAAACTCAAATGGGCCTCAACCCTGGGATTATTACCCAAATCTGATATGTGCTTTTCACCATTTCTGATTAGCTTGTTCTTTGCTGCTTTCTCTTTTCTTCTTCAAAACATGTGAACACAAAACAAAACAAACACAAAAGGATGCAAAATGTGTTACGTGTATGCATGCATGAATGTTCCTATCTCGTCGGGTTAGCTCTTCTGCCAATTCTCTTGGTGACTGCTCATTTTTCTTTTCCTCAGGCAAGCCACTGCTTCAATCTGTCTACGTTGATCGGCTCGGTGAACTAATTCCCTTCCAAGTATGATATTCTCACTGCCCCATTTCCCAATTTCTGAATGGATATCATGTCCTTTCTGCTTGCTTATTCCAAGGACTCCCAGTGTTCTAAACATCACTGAATTTCATGGTACCAAGGTTGAATGCTTGTCTCAAATATACTCATATTACAGAAGAGATTCAGTGAACTGAACGTCTTTATTATCATTTAAGAAAATGGTTCGAACATGTAGACTAAATCAATGTTTGTATTAAAAATACAGGATCAAATAAACTAGGAGGAATAACTTCATTATTCACAACATTGCCTTCTTCCTTGACCTATGGTACTTTACTACTGTTATCCTTTATCTCAATGCAAGAAGCCTGGTGGTTGAGAGTTTGGAGGACAAAGGTTTCGGGTAGGCCGGAGTTGATCATGTAGGTGGGTGGTGGAATGGAGTGGTAATTAGGCAATGGATTTTTGTATGTGTCTGGTTGTTCTTTTTCTGGATTGGGTATTTTATGGGAGTCAATGAGGTTTTGGACCTCATGCCTAAGGCGGGTATAGTTGTCGGCGTCATGGCCTTTTTCTTGATGGAAGTAACAATATTGGTTTTGGTTGAGGTACGGTGGCACAGGGTTCGGAAATGGTCTAGGTTCCAAAGGTTTTAGAAGTCCTTGTACCTTCAATTTTTCAAACACCTTGACAAAGGTCTACCAAGATTAGAGAATCGCATGTTCTTGACGGTAGCGACCTCATAAGGCCCCCCAAAAGTTCTTCTATTCTAGCCATAAAACTTTCTATTTTCAGCCTCTTCTTCCTCTATATCCATGACAGTTTCCCTCAACTGTCAAAATCTGCTATCATGGAGTTCATCCTCCTCAGCTTGCCATAAATTGAGGGCTTAATACCCTTGATAATCATCTTTATCCGGTCCTTCTCAGAGGGCCGAGTCTGCATTTTCAGAAGCTGACTTCTCCAGTGGTCTACATACTCTTTGAAGCTTTCCTCTGGCTTCTGCTTAGTGTTCTCCAAATCACGGAGTGACAAGTCGATCTCCAAGTCTGTAACATACTGCTTCAGAAAAGCATCAGTAGTTCCCTTCAATCTTCCTTAACCTTTTTCTCAAGGTTGTGATACCACACTACAGGTGCCCCCTCGAGTGACATCCCAAACATCTTTTGGACTTGGCGCTGTGACAGGCCCACTGAACTCATCACCGAGACATATTATCGCAGATGGACCCTTGGGTCTCCATTCCCATTGAACTTGGCTATATCTGGCATTTTGAACTGAGGTGGCAACTGTTCTTCAAAGGTCATCGCCTCATAGTCTAGTAAGTCTTCGTCCTTACCCTTCATCTTATGGGTAACGAACTCTACCTGGTCACGGAGTTTCTGTATCTCGGCCTGAGACCCAATCACTCTGCCTGTTGCATATTCTGCCATGTCATCATCAAAAGTGGGGATATCATCCCCCTAACCCATTCGGAGGCTCATCACGCCTCATATTCTCAGAATTTCACCCAGCACGGGGCACATCCATATTTGCCATGGCAGTAGTCAAGGCTTGCAACTCTTCTGTAATTTTGGCGAAACCATTCTCCAGTTGGTCCATGCGAGATATCTCGTTATCGGATGTACTCATAACTGTTACCGGTCTTTTAGTAAGTCTTCCATCTTCCTTAACCCAACGGGAATCTATGACGGCTTTTAGAACACGAGGGTTAGCATGATGCATGTATGCATGAGATGCATGTGATATAAGGAATATATCAACTCATTAAAATTTCCACACAAATTGGCCCATCATCATTTTAGAAGCTTTTGGGCTAACTGTCATAGGAGTGAACTCGTCTCAGTTAAATGGCCCAACAAGTTCACATCTCATGGCAAGAAGTCCAACCGTATCCAAATGATAATGTTCCTAAACACAAACATATAATGGCCCATTGGCGTTTTAGAGGCTTTTTGGCCCAATCATCATAAGATATGTTCTTGTCCCAGTTTAAATGGCCCAACAAGCCCATACCTCATGACAAAAGGTCTGAATAGATCCAAAACAATGTTCCTAAACACAAACATACAGAAATAATTTCTAAAGAGTGGCCCATCAACATTCAGAAGCTTTTGACCCAATTATCATAGGATAAGAACTCGTCCCAGTTTAAATGGCCCAACAAGTTTGCATTTATGACAAGAAGTCCAACTGCACCTAGATGAGGATGGTCCACAAGCACAAGGAAATAGTTGCTATAGGCCATACAATCCCGGTCTACGTGTGGGTTTGTGGGAGTGTAGTCAAAGACTCTCGCTGGTGAAGGATTGCCCACAACTAGGTCTCCCCACTCAAGGGTTCGAGCGACCAAGTGAGCGCACCTTTTTTATACACTAAGGTACGTGCCAATGAGCTATAGTGTGTGACTGACTGTCAAATGGACTTCCCGTTGTAGATTCCCCAGAGGGAGGCTGGAGCGAGGCTCTCTTAAGTACCCAGGCCTCTTAGGCTCTTATCGCTTGGTGTCAGGAATAAACAACGAGTCCTCCAAATTAGTCCATCAAAGTAGGCTACGAGTAGATGATTATCTAGGTGCCTTCACAGCTTTTCCTTCTAGAAAGGTAGTGAATGAAGGAAGACACCAAACCATTACCTAGCCTTAAAAGTGCCTTTGATTAAACCCCTTTCAACCCAATATAGGAACGGTTAACTTAAAGCACAAATCATAATATTACAAGACAATATTTCTGGGGCCGATTCTCTATCCCCAGTGGAGTCGCTAGACTGTGGGACACAGAAACTGGGCGACGCATGTTGTTCCAGGCTTGCGGCCCGGTTGGGAGTACGAAGTAGCCCGCGGGGGACTAAACCGGAGAATAATGGAGCCGCCACCCGGTGTGAACCGGGAAAATGAGATTTAAGGCCGCACTCACCCCTCGCAAGGGAAGACCTCAAACCGTTGGGTTCGGAATGGTCCATTACTTATGCCACTTGTAATAAAATGATTTGTGCAATAATCTAACCAAGCCTAAGCAACATATTTCCAAGGATAATTTATTTCCAAGTTCGCATGCATAAATCAAAGGTTCATATAAGTTCACATGTAACACATTTTTAAGTTTGCATGCAACCTATTTGCATACAATCTATGTCCCAATTTGCATCCATAAAGGTGAATTGAAATACGGCAAGCATACAATGTCATAAGCACATTACATTTGACCATAGGCATGCCAGTAGATAATAATTGTACAACCATGCATGAAAGCAAATCAGAATAACTGCAAGCATGAACATGTTAATGGATGAATGCGGAAACATAATTAGGTAACTACCGTGTAAAAATGCATCATGGAAACGAACATGTAATCTTGTGAACACAATGAATGACTAAATGCGAGAACATGAACAATCAAAAAGGCAAATGACAAAATGAGTAACCATGCTTGAGATGTGATGGAAGATGGCCTGTTTACCGTGGGCGTTCGTACGGTGTTCGTATCCGCGTTCGAACGGTAACAAGAAGGTTCGCGTTCGAGTAGCGTTCCTAAACACATTCGAACGGAAATGAAACAGAATGCTCACGTTCGTATGGCATTCAGAAACGCGTTCGAACGGAAATGAAACCTGATGCATGATAAGGCAAAATACATGCGCGTTCGAGTTGCGTTCGTAAACATATTCGAACGAACTGAGACAGAAAACATGCGTTCGTGCGGCGTTCTGAAACGCGTTCAAATGAGGTTATAGCTGTGACCCCCAAAATGCGGTAAACAACATGACACATACGTGAACGGATGAATAGATGACACCTAATAAATAATAACGGGCTACAAGGCGTGGAAAAGCATCGTGGTAAAGGATTTTAACCTCTCAAAATAGAGGACCTTTAATCGCACTTACTAAGCCCATGCGCAAACAACATAATACTTATATAAAAAGTGAAACAATGATATCGGACTTCGTGTATCCGATTGAACATATTTCACATCCAATCGAATAGACATTATCCGGCGCGGCAAATCATCGTGGTAAAGGATTTTAACCTCTCAAACTAGAGGACCTTTAATCGTACTTACTAAGCCCATACGCTAAAACACGATGCATATAAGAAATAAAGACAAAAATATCGGACTTCGTATACCCGATTGAACATATCTCACATTCAACCAAATATACATCATCCGGCGCGACAAAACATCGTGGTAAAGGATTTTAACCTCTCAAAATAGAGGACCATTAATCGCACTTACTAAGCCCATGTGCTTTATCTCATAATTACATAAACAAATAACATGCAGAAATCAAGTAGCGAATTGTAAACAAATCACAACAACATAAAACAAAATATGCGCCGTTTACTCAAGTGGTACGTGGAGTTGTATCCCGTACAGATTATACTACCGTCCATTCGGAATCGGCTATGAAATTTATGTCCAGGTTTCCATCCTATATACCACAAGAGGCGACACATTTTCCATTTTATTCAATGCCACAACATGCATCCACAAACCACTCTCATCTCATGGAAATAAAACAATTAAAAAAAACGAATGACAATAAATAGAAAAAGTGCCATCAGGTCTAACCTTTTAAATCACCTCTCGAATGTACCGTACACGATCGTCGGAAGGGCTAACACTCCGCAACTCCTCTGGTTCACTGGTTCACTGCTCTCGTTTGTTGTCTCATTGTTTTGAGTTGTCGTTCTCCCTATTTTGCTGTTGTTTTTTACTATATTTTCTGTTCTTTTGGTGACGTTTTCTGGTCACTACGTTTGCTGTATTTAGGCTACTGTTCTTGTTGTATTTGGGGACTGTTTTGGGTGTGATTTGGGCTATTGTTATGGTGTGGTTTGGGGACTATTTTGGTGATGTAAATGGGCTGTTTTGATGAGGTAAAGGGGCTATTCGGGATGTGTTTTGGTCAAGGTAATGGGGGTTCTTTGGTTTGTGATTTTCGGTTATTGATAGTGAGGGAGAGTTGTGTCAATGAGTTTGGGTGTTTCTTGTGTGAATGAACTAGGAGTTTTCTGTGTGAATGAGCTAGGGTGTGAATGCCTTGCAGAATTTTTGTGGTTTGTATCAATATGCTAGAGGGCAAGTGTCTTGGTTTTGGGTTTCTTTTATAGGCAAAGAGCTATGGTTTCCATGTGTTTGAATAGTGAGACCAATTAGTGTCTTACAAGGAAAGCAAAAGATTGATTGGAGACATATTTGGTTAGATTAAGAATATGATATATTTAATTTGTTTTGTTTAGGCGTATAATATTTGTTGATTGATTTTAATTAGGCATGATTATTTGATATTTATTTTAATTTGGTATGTGATTTTTAGATTTTATTTAATTTCACCATGTGTTAATATGTGTTTTATTAATTTGGATGTGTTTTATGGGTTTTGGTAGGCTATTGGGCTTGGGTGTGAGGCTAGCAGGAAAACCAGAAATACCGACACCGTTCGAACGCCTCTTCGGATGCTACACGAACGCCCGTAATTAGCTTGACGTTCGAACGAACATTGAACGCAGATTGAACAAAAATAGTGAACTTGTGAAATGAATCTGATGACATACTTGTTCCGAATTTCCCCTTCCGACGTCCGTTTCCCGCGACTTCCGTGACATAAAAGGTAGTGTCTCAAAATGAGACTCATCCTAGAACAAATCTATCCATTTCCTCTCTCCCACTAACACAAGTATTTACTTCTACCCGTTACATAACACTTCTAAAGAAACCTCATTAACATTGAGGGGAATAGGTGAGAAGAGAAATACAATGAGAAAAGAGGTAATAGGCTGGACACGCAGGTCTAATTAATAAATTCTAAATTTATTACAACAATTTCCAAAATTGCCCCACCCAACTAATATTCATCCGCTATACATTATTCATGCATCTCAACCATGTATTCACACAAGCATGTTATCAATCAATCTAATCCAATTAATTAATGTGATAATTAATGATCATCCAATGTTCAAACAACTATTTGATTTTGCTCGAGTCAAACTCGTTCTGCGAATAAGTACTCAAAGTACGAATTCTTGAATTAAATTAAACTACAACATTAAATCCAATTTAATATGTATTTAATACTAATTCACTTATTTAATTCCAAATTAAATATTACACTTTATAAATAAACCTTTATGACTTAAATTCCAAATTTAATCGTTATGGGTCTCAAAGCCCGATTAACATCCAATGTCAATTTAATTAAAGTCCAATGGGCTTTTAATTAATTTATTAAGGCATGGACTTTTAGTCAACTTGGGTCAAACCCAATAACCAAAGCCCAATCAAGGAATACCGCATAAGCCTAGAAATCAATTTAAGCCCATTAGGCCCAATTTAAAGTTAAAGGACCATTAGGCATAATTGGACTTTATGGATTCGGTTTTGGGCCCAATTGGATCCAACCAATTTCCCTAAACCAATCTTGGTACAACCAAACCCAATAAGCCCAATTACAACTTTTAAAGCCCAATTTCCAAAATTAGCCCAATTAATTAAATCACAAAAATTCCAAATTTCATAATTAATTAACCAAATTGTAATTCCATAATTAGTCATCCAAATCAATATTTCCAAAACATCAATTAGCCTAATTAATTATGCTTATCAACATTAAAACATGTCCAACACATTATAACAAAAATCAAACCCATTTCATGCTCATATATGTCTCGGCAATTTGGTATATTTTGTCCAATTTCAAATCCAATCCAATTGAATCCAATTAAACATTAAATCAACATTCCCAATTGATTTCAAGTCATCCAATGAATCAAAAATTCCAAGACATTAGGGCTTATATCATTCTCGGCCAAGCCAACGATTTTGGGGAAAATTGTTCCAAACAACTTTTCATGAAATTGATCCAATCAAACTTCAATTAAACTACATTTAAGCATACTCAATCATCCAATTTCATCAAATCATGCTCAAATACATTTTACCCAATTTTAACCCTAGTTCAAGTTTCATGCTTTTACTCGCTCTGATACCATTGTTGGGAAATCTCTATGTCCCGAGGATCGATTAAAGCATAGAAAAAACAACATGTAATGACATTCAAAGGAGGTGGTGCGAAATACTCACAATGATCGGTTGAGGCGATGCGACTAACACAAAAACTTCAAGTCCTCCTCCAAGGTGCATTCGGCAGTGGACTGTTTTCATTGCTCTCCAAATTTGGCAATGGTGATTCCTCCAAGCTTTGTGTGATTCCATTCTCACAAGTGCGGTTTCCCTATCACCTTTCGCAAGACTCAAATGGTGTGCTAGTACTTAGGAATTTTTGCCACAAAATCCCTTATTTTCTCCTTGTGTTTCACGATAAAACTAGAAGGTTCTTGAGGAAAATAATGGCCCCATGGCCGAGAGTTTTGGGAGAAGAAAAGAGAGAGAGATGTGTGTTTGGTGGTTTCCAAAAATTAGTTAATGATTTTCTAAAAATCAAATACATAAATTGCTTTCCAAAAGTCAATCCATAAATGCCTTCAACCACCACATCAACTATTCACATCACTCAATCAATCAAGTGACAAGTTGTCACATCACTCAAAGTGACTAATGATTTGACGCTTGATGTAACTTGCGGGCCGCACTTGAATTCGAAATGCGAGTGCGCTCGCAAACACTCTAGGGCTCGGGTTCGCTAATTCCAAATCAACAAATTTTCCGTTGCGCCGTAATTAAATAATTATGCCTAGCAAAATTACTATTCACGTCGCTAACAAATTAATTCTAAATTAACTCGTTCGCCCGAATTAAAATCTAATTTTAATTCCGCGTCGAAATCCAATTTCGTTTAATATATCAAATATATTATTTAATCGATTAATTCAAATTAATCGTTATCTCTCTTAATTGATATTTTATCCCAGATAAAATATCTCCGTAATTAATCCCAGATTAATTTTCTCTCTATTTAATTAATCTCAGATTAATAAAGTGTGAGTCATACGTCGTCGGTGAATCTTCGGGAAGCGACCCATGAGATCCCCGGATATGTTGGCAGTAAATCCAGTCGTCGAACTATCCGAACACGTAAGTACTTTATTATTACGTTTATACCGATTTACAAGACAAGGTTGGCTTCTAGCAAAACGCCATGCCTACCCAATTCTCCAGAAATATCCTTACAGGAATATGTGATCTATATCAGGCGAAGTATAGTAGTATTGCGTATTTCGATCCAGTATCGGATGTCACGTGCAAGGCCTGGGCTGGAAATGTGTCTGCCTCGTACGAAGCACATATCGGATCTCTGGTAACTAGTCTCTATAATCGGATAAACATGACCTAGCATAATATCCCGATAGCTGCAGCATATAAGAGAACGAGTTATGTATCCTACGTGATCATCATCTCCACTATTACTGGAGTGATACTTCCATCTTGATATCACACCCAAACACTACGATTCTCAATATACCCAGCAGAGGCGTACACAGACCTTGTTAAAACCCTGGACGACCTAAAACCAAAGTATATTGATTGTCGCAAGTATTAGCGGTGCAAGTCTCAGGTTAAGACCAAATACACCTACCTTGATTCGGACTTCCATAGACACATAGTAATACTACCAATGGAATTTGAGGGGGTCTATCCAGAGCGAAGCTGTTTTCCGTACCATCGGTAAAACACAACCTCCTACTACACTTGCATGAGTATCCTATACCCACATATATGAGAACTATGTCGTTATGCCCTCACAACGCGCACAAGTGTAATACTAGTCTTTTACGCATTATCGATGTCCAATCTCGATAATACTCTGACTAGGGATATTTAATGATTAAACCTTCGTGGATTGATACCGTCTCATATCATCTCAATCCAGGAACTAATCATAAGGATCTCCTATCATTTATACATCTTGGTGATCTAATCACAAATGATAAGAGAGCAATTCCTTTGTCACATGGTTAATTTGTAGAAACAACACCATGATCTGTACAAATAGTGACGCTATGGGTCATAACTGTCCAACAGACAGGGCCATAGTTACGACCAAGCGCACAAAGAGGGTAGTTTTTTACAGATGATAGGAGGAGAAGCGAGGGTCACAGAGCATGGGGTCAATCGCTCAAAGCAATTACCAAGTTGTTGTCCAAGTCATTATATAAGTTTAAAATTTAGTCTAAGCATAGGAGATGAAAAAAAAAAGAACTTTTATGAATATAGCTTTTTCTTTTGTTAGCTTAATCAAATAAGATTATGTGCTTGCGTCACTTTGAGACAATCTTCGATAAAATTATTCATCTATTTTTGAGAGTTTGTTCTAAGTGATTTGAACGTTATACGCACGTTCTTTTTTATTGTACAACAATGATAAAAGCTAATAAATCACTATTAATGCCTTATTAATTATATTTATATACAAGTGGTCCAAAGTTCTAAACCCCTGTGAATAAAATTATGAAATTGCCGTTTGATATATTATTAATTATTATAATTATCATTTATTAATTGCATCTAAATCTGTACTTATTGCCCGATGTTAGCACGATTAAATGCTTTGAGAGTCTTTATCAAATTCCCATGTATCATTTCTCTTAGGCCATGAATGACATTTAATTTGACAACAAGTCTACGCGTTAATTCTTGAATAAATAATTAATTGGGGAGTGATGCTATTGCATGTTGCATGCAAAAGAATTAGTCTCAAGAGATTTGTGTGTAGGAACTAGTGGAGTCTGATAATCAATATATCAGTATAGAACTGAAGAAGAAACCATGCAACAAGATGAAGTTAACGGTTGGAGAAATCAAACCTGACAAATTGGAGACCACAATCGTTGGATTTGGAGCAGTACTAAAGTCTCATGGATTAGCTAAATATAGGCAGTGGGGTTGTAGCAGTCACACTTGTAATGCTTTTGTTGTGAGTTTGCGGAGTTCAGCATCTAGAAGGGGATTCAGAGCCATCGTCAGGGTCTTGATCTCAGGATCGCTTCACAGTATAACTACAAGGAGCCTCTTATCAGTGTTTGACCCATAAGCCCCTGTCAAAATCCGAATTCAGGACTTTCCGTCAGGGTCTGAATTCGGACCTCTCGGTAGAACATCTATTTCATACTCATCTCCAGAAAAGGCAAGTAAGGATTGTGAAAGGAATCAGCCCAAGATACCAACTCCATAATGACGTAAATCCTATAAATAAGGAGTTAGCGAGGGAAATAATTGCCTTCTGTTTCTTTAAACTAGACAACCGCCCAAGATAGGGAAGTTCCGAGATTTTAGGGATTGGACCAGTTATTGAGAAACGTGAATGGAATGTAATCGCTATTAGTTTATCTTTCTTGCAATAAAGTATTATAAATAGTACGAGAAATCCTAGAACAAGGGATCGACCTTTTGATAGCCAAGTAGTAATAAGAGCATTTATGATCAATCTTCATGTGTTTTTATTTGATCTCATTGTTTGTGAAGTTAATTGCATAAACTAGTGACATCATCTGTAGGAATTTAGATAAAAAGTTATATTTATGGTTTCTCGCAATCATTAGATCCAAAAAATTCCCTCAACCAAACAAGTAAGAATAGCCCCTAGGATTAAGGAGTGTAGAATCTATGCATACGCTGCTCATCAGGAGGAAGAAGTATCCAACCACCTGATACCTACGATGGAAATCTCGGTAATCAGGAACAAGATGATGAAGCATATGGAGGTCCTGATGCAAATAATGGGGATGTCCGTCTCCCCGTTCCAGTGAATAGCAAAAAGGATCATGGGCATTCGAGTGAAAACTCTAATAGATCTAGCTGACCTGGCGAGCATGGGGATGTCCACCTCCCCGTTCCAAGAATGGATCAAAGATGAGCTGAAGCCCCGAGGCTTCACCCCACCCAGCTTCAAAAAATATATTGGGCAGTCAAGACTCAGTCACTCACCTTGTCCAGTTTCGCCAGAGGCTCTCGTTGGAAACCACCAATGAGGGTCTAATGTGCAAGATGTTTGTCACCACCCTTGTTGGCAATGCCATTTCTTGGTTCCTGCAATTGCCAGAAAGTCCATAGGGAGTTTCGAAGACTTGGGGCGAAGGTTCATCGAGTAGGCAATCGTCCCACCGAAGTTACTAGAATGGACATGCAGTTGGAGCAGAGGTACAATGAGCCCTATAGGCAGTACTTACAGAAGTTTGTTGACAAGATGAACAACCTAGACTCAAAGTTAGCAACATTCTTATTCAGCAGAGGATTGATCAGCGGATTCTACATTCTTAAAGAGTTAAGGAAGACACCCCATATGACTTGTCAGAAGTACAGAAAAGAGCCCAGGGTCTGCTGAAGGAAATGGAAAATCGAACCAAGATGTCTCAAGTCACTGTAATCGCAATGGAAGATCAAGGTCGTAGTAGCAAAACCAGAAATGACTCTAGGAAAAGAAAGTCAGAGAGAGCCAAGAAGGGAGTTAGGACCTCAGTGTTGGACATTATGACCCATAGCGTCATTATTTGCACAGATCATTGTGTTGTTGTAGCAAATTAACTATGTGACCAAGAAATTACACTCTCATCATTTGTGATTAGATCACCATAGATATATAAATGAAGAGAGGTCCCTATGATTAGTACCTGGACTGAGAATGATATGAGACAGTATCAGTCCCCGAAGGTTTTATCATTAAATATCCCTAGCCGTAGTATTATCGAGACTGGACATCGATAATGCGGAATAGGCGAGTATTGCACTTGTGCGCGTTTGTGAGGGCACAACGGCATAGTTCTCATATATATAAGTATTGGATACTTATGCAAGTGCGATAGGAGGTCGTGTTTCACCGACGGTACGGGAAACAGCTTCGCTCTGGATAGACCCCTCGAATCCCATTGGTATTATGACTATGGGTCTATGGGAGGCCGAAATCAAGGTAGGTGTGTATGGTCTTAACCTGAGACTTACATCGCTAATACTTACGATAATCGATAGACTTTGGTCTTGGTGGTAGGGGACTTTAAACGGGTTCTGAGTACACCACTTCTGGGTTTATCAGAGAGTCGTAGAGTATTGGGTGTGATGTCAAGATGGAAGTATCACTTCAGTCATATTGGAGATGATGTTGCGCAGGATACGGTATTAGTGCTCTTAAGTGCTGCGCGGCCATCGGGATATTATGACAAGGTCATGTATATCCGATTATAGAGACTAGTTACCAGACATCCGACATGTGCTTCGTACGGGGCAGACACTTATCCAGCCCCAGGCCTAGCACGTGATTATCCGATACTGGGCCGATATACACAATACTACGGTATACTACGCTTGATACAGATCTATATATTCCTGTAAGAATATTTCTGGAGAATTGGGTAGGCATGGCGCTTTGCTAGAAGCCAACCTTGTCTTGTAAATCGATATAAACGTAGTACAAGTACTTACGTGTTCGGACAGTCCGACGATCGTATTTACTGCCAACATATCCGGAGATCTCATGGGTCGCTTCCTGAAGATTCACCGATGACGTATGACTCGCACTTTGATTAATCTGGGATTAATTAGTAGAGAGAGATAGAAAATTAATCTGGGATTAATTGTGGAGATATTTTATCTGGGATAAAATATTAATTAAAGAGAGAGAACGATTAATTTGGAATTAATCGATAAAATAATATATTCGATATATTATTAGAAATTGGATTTCGACGCGGAATTAAAATTAGATTTTAATTCGGGCGAACGAATTAATTTAGAATTAATTCGTTAGCTGTGAATAATGATTTCGCTGGGCGTAATCATTTAATTACGACGCGACGGAAAATTCGTTAATTTGGAATTAGCGAACCCGAGCCCGAGAGTGATTGCGAGCACATTCGCATTTCGAATTCGAGCGCGGCACGCAAGTCACATCAAGCGTCAAATCGCTAGTCGCATCAATCGTCAAATCAATTGTCACTTTGAGTGATGTGACTTGACAACATGTCACTTTATTAAAGTGATGTGATGTGACTTAAAGTAAAAGTTGAAATGATGAAAGCTTTTTGCTTTTTTGACTTTTGTATTTGGTAAATGAAAAGGCTTTTGTATTTGATTTTATTTTGGAAATAAAATATAAATATAAGTAAAAACCATTTGCCTTTCTCTCTCTCATTATTCACGGTTTCACGTGAATATGCTCTCCCTCCCTTTTCTTCTCTCTACTTCACGGTTTTGGAAACCGTCTTCTTCTTCTCCTTGTTCTGTTTCTGCCGAGCAAAGTGAGAAGTAAGATAACGATTTTTGTGGCAAAAATCAAGTGCTAGCACACCTTGAGTGATACATAGGTGATAGGGAAGTGATTCTTGAGCTTGGAAAGCTTGAAGCTTGGAGCTTCAATGGAGTCCATGCATGGCCGAAAATGGTGGAGTCCAAACCAGTCCAAACCGAGCAGCCCACTGTCAAGGAAAGCTACTGCCGAGCTCAATGGAGGATGAAAACGCAGCTTGTGTTCTTCCTAGCATCAAACCCATCAATGTGAGTATATTCCGCACCTCCTTTGATGTGTTCATATGCGGTTTTTGTGCATGATTTGTTGATCTTGGGACTTGATTGAACTCTTACAATGGTATCTTGAGCTTTTGATGCATGAAAACCGAATTAGGGTTCTTGAGCAAATTTGGGGCTTTTTGATTTTAGCTTGATTCTGACAAATTGATTGTTTAAGAATGCTTATATATGATCTAATTTGAGTTATATGTAATCAATTTGATAAAAAATTGATTGGATTGATTTTCCCCAATTTGCTTATTTTGGTCAAAACTTTAATTTGGGTAAACTCGATTTAGGCATGATTTGGTTGAATTGTTTGATGAAGTATGCTTGAATGAGGTTGAATTGAAGTTGTGCATGATCAATTTCAAGAAAATTGGATTAGATCAATTTTCCCCAATTCTTTAGGTTGAACATGAAACTTGAAATTGGGTAAAATGTGTTTGAGCATGTTTTAATTGAATTGGATGTTTAAGTATGCTTAGAACATGTTTAATTGAGATTGTGTGTGATCAATTTCATGAAATTGGATTGGATTCAATTTTCCCCAAATTGGAGGCTTGGCCGAAAATTGCATAACCCTAATGTCTTGGTAATTTTGTTTTGTTTGATCATTGGATGACTTAAAACAATTGGTTAATGTTGTTTTGAAGTTCAATTGGATTGAATTTTGATTTGGAACATTTTTCCCTTTTAAAGTGGCTTGGCCGAATCTATGGACATGAAATTCATTGTGATTTTTGTTGTTTGATTCATTGGATGAATTGAATTGATTTGGGAAATTAAGATTGTGGACTCAATTGGATTGAAACCGAATCGAATTGAAAAACCCCTAATTGCCGAGACTTGATAGCATGTTAATTGGTTTGATTTTAATTGAATTGTGTTGGACACTATTTGGTTTAAGTGCATGATTAATTAGGCTAATTGATATTTTAGAAATGTTAATTGGGTAATTGATTGTGTATTACACTTAGGTTAATTAATTGTGAAATTTGGAATTTTATAAGTTAATTAATTTGGGCTTGATTTTGGAAATTGGGCTTGTTAGGTTGTAATTGGGCTTTTGGGCTTTGTTGTAACAAAGTTGGGTTTAGGCAAAATTGGTTGGATCCAATTAGGCCCAAAACCGAATCCAAAAGGTCCAATTATGACTTAATGGACCTTAATTATTTAATTGGGCCTAATGGGCCAAAATTAATTTAAAGGCTTATGGGGTAACTCCCGGATTGGATTTTGGTTGTTCGGTTTGACCCGAGTTGACCAAAAGTCCACGCCTATAGAAATTAATTAAAAGCCCATTGGACTTTAATTAAATAAAACATTAGATGTTTATCGGGCTTTGAGACCCGTTGCGATTAAATTTGGAATTTAAGTCGTAAAGGTTCGTTAATAAAAGTGTAATATTTAATTTAGAATTAAATAATGAATTAGAATTAAATACGTATTAAATTGGATTTAATTATGTAATTTAATTTAATTCGTAGAAATCGTACTTTGAGTACGTGTTCGCAAAAACGAGTTTGACTCGAACAAAAATCAAATCTTTGTTTGAACATTGGATGATCACTAATAATCAAGATTAATTAATTTGATTGATTGATTGATAACATGCTTGTATGAATACATGGTTGTGATGTTTGAATAATGTATATCGGATGGATATTAGTCGGGTTGGGCGATTTTGGAAATTGTAATAAATTTGATTTATTAAATTGGACCTGCGTGTCCAGCCTTATCTCTTATTTCTTTGTATTCTCTTCTCACCTATTCCCCTCCATGTAAAAGAGGTTTCTTTAGAAGTGTAGTGTAACGGGTAGAAATAATACAAGTGCTAGCGGGAGAGAGAAAGTGAGAGATTTGATCTAGGATCAATGTAAAAATCCATCCGCATATCATTATTATTTATTTTCATATACGCTTTATTATGTATTTAGAATGCATGTTTAAGGGTGTATGATGATGAGACCTTAACAAAGATAATTAAATTGGTAGCCAATTTGCACGCGAAAAACCCTCGTTAAATATCAAGCGTCATTTCCTTCCATTGAGTGATTCTTGCTCAAGATCGGAGATTGTCAGGGGTTGTTTTTGACCAAAGTCAAGCCCTTGTCAGTCAAAGATGTGCTTTAATCACGAGGCTTGTTATATATCGGTGTCGTGTCCAAGTTGTGGTTTGTTTTTGACCAAAGTCAAGACCACTTCTTGTCCATAGACATTTTTTACGAAGCTTCCCTGTCAATGGGTCCACGCTTGACTGGGATCACTAGGTTTGTTTTTGGCCAAAGCCAAGGCCTAGTTGATTCAGAGGAAACGGGTAGGGTAATATTCGATATATAGGCATATATTAGATATATGTTTCGGACTTGGATGTCCACCTACTGGATCTAGGAGTTGGATGGGATCCAATTGATCTTCGACATCTACCTTGTTAATTATCATACAACAATTTTTATTGACCAAAGTCAGGATTGTATGATACTTTAACGGGATCCTAGCCCACTAGGAAACACGGTTTCTCGAGTACTCGACAGAGGGTTAGAGGCTCGACGAAAAATAGTGGGAGGCAAGTATTGAATTTGCAACATTCGTTCGAATACTCGCTAACACGCTCATTTTATTTTATTTCGTCATATTAATCAAAAGTATTAGTTGGACTAATATTTTATGTTGTTTTAATAAACAGTTGGACTGTATATAGTTGATTATATATAATTGGATTATATTAATCAATATATTTGAATTAATTAATTTCAGTTTACAGTTGATTTTATAATTGGATTATAGTAATCAATGTAATTGAGGTTAATTAATTTGATTATATTTGATTATATAGTTGGACTATTATAATCATTATAATAATATACCGTATAAGTACCACTAATCGTTGATTAAATAGTTGGACTATTGTAATCAAATAAAATTGAAAAGAAAGATATTTAAAAATTAATCTGGATTAAAATATTTTAAATGATTTAATTTTCAAATTGGGAAAATTTCAAGATGGTCTTGGAAATTTAATAATTATTTTAATTTGATAAAATAATGAATTATGCCTAAAGCCCGGAGTTAAGCGAATAAGTGGAATATGAAATTTGGAATATTCAATAATGATAACTTTAGCGCTTAATCCATATACTTGTCAAAGTAGACTCCCTAATTTCTGAATCAGAATTAGGATTAGGTCTTCTAGGAAGATAATAGAACAAATCCTAGAAGGAATTGAAGACGAGCAGGCTCTTACTTCAAATATGTTTATCATAATTATGTTCACAACTAGTATTGAAATTGGATTTTAAATACTTAGTGTGATACATAATATGTACTGTTTGCAGAAATCTGCTTTAAGCAGGATACTGACTTCAATGAGATTACTCTGCGAATCGAAAACGGGACGAAAGTCGCTGTTTCGACCGTAGATACCTAAGTTTAGGAACTACCATTTGGGTGTGTACTTAAATTAGGAACTGTTATAATGTAACTAGTTTGACTAGAAACATTATCTCTTTATCAGTGTTTAACCCACTGCGGGTGAACCTTTATATTCTAAAACACTAAAGTGTTTTTTATATATAAGATGATACTGAGATAAATACATTAGATGTAAATAACAGAATTTATATTTTGAATATAATAAATCTCAAACATATAAATGACAAATAAATAGCTCAAATTGATTTGATCAATAGAGACTTATTTATGGCATTGTTGTCTAGGACACAATTAAACGAGACACGTCAGTTAGACGGTGTGTCCGAACTAAAACCGAATTTTGTTGGACATGATAAGGTTTATCACGAGTCGCTCTGAGCTATCATTTCCTTCAAACAGGATATGTATTAACAGTGCAAAACTTATTTAGAATAAGGTTCCATATAAATCTGTTTGACAGATATCATATAGGATATGAACAGGAAAGAAACGGGGTTTCTTACTCCTAATAATTTGGGTATGCCAGGCATAACGTTTGGATGATACCAAACTAAAAACCCAAATTGGATAAGTGCCAATATAGGTTATCCTGAGGAAACCATAAGTATAGTACTTAGAAATCTCACAAGAGAACAATATGATTGTTGCTCACCATGCGGTTTTCCTGAGAGGAATACCGATATGCAGTGGTCAGTGGGAGGATAGTGATACTCGATGAAAATCGGAGTAATACTGTTCATGGCACGAAGTCATTAATGGAACATAAATAGTTCATCTATGATGAATCTATATACCATTAATCTTCAAATACACAAGAAACTAGTAGATCGGATAGAGTCAGAAAACAACCTAGGGTATGGGTTTCTGATCTAACCTCATTAAGATGTCAATCTTATGGAGGTGTACCATCCGACTACGTTTAGAGGAAGTGATACGAGGTATCGACTCTATGTTACGGCAAAGTGCCATGAATCCGAAATGGATTCCATGTATAACAACTATTTTGGATACTAGTTGTTGTACCATAAGGCATTGTGCCTATGGTACATTAAACGTCTTCAAGGAAGACATACATGGATGGCAACATACCAACGTACAAAGCTAGGCTTTTGACGGAAAGGTATCGTTATCAACATTGTGTTAATAATAACGGTTCAACCTTTTACCTGTTGCCATGGTAAATCCATTTTGAAGATGCTTGTTGATAACTGCATATTTCATTTATGAAATATGTCAGTTACAAATCAAAATCGCTTTCCTGAAAAGGAAACCTTTTGGAGAATGTTTATAACATTCTGACGATTTTGTATAACCGACAAACATGGTTTGCGGATTATTCGATCCATGTTTGGATTGAAGCAAGCATGAGGTTCTTGGAACTGACGTTTTGAAATAATCATAATAGTTTATGATTTGACTCAAAATGAAATAATTCTTGTGTATATAAGGAGGTTAGTGGGAGAGGGCACTGACAATGAAATTCCCATAAAACAATCGGTGAAAGCTTGGCTTTCATAAGAAATTCTCCGTAGAATTCTGGGGAGTAACAACCTTTATTCAAGGAATAAAGATCTACTGGGCTAGATTTGGAGTTGGTAACACTCTCTGGAAATTGTACATTTAAAATGTACTTATATTGGTGTCTCATACGCTTTGAGCATATGGAGTCACTATCGGGTCAATCCAAGTGATAGTCACTGGATTGAAGATTAAAGAACATCTGTTAGTATCTGAGAGAACTAAAGATGTTGTCTTAAACTATGGAGATGGAGAACTTGAAGTGACTGGGATCACTGTTGCAAGTTTCCAAACCGGTAAATACTGCGGTACTATAAAGTTATAACACTGGGACAGTGAGCTGGAAATCTTCCGAGCAAGATAACTGTTGCCGAATTAACAACAAATGCGGATTATTGCTGCAGCTGAGGCAGCAATAGAAGCCATTTGGATCGATAATAAATCTAATTAGATTAGATATAATTCTGTTAGCAGCTGAGCTAGGCGTCAGCACAGGCTAAAGAATTAAAGGTCTCATCGACGATCCAGATATATACTTCTATATCATCTGATTCGTTCGGATCATACATCGTGGCGATGTGATGATCGTGTAAATCGCGTCAGACGATAATTAAACAAATCCGCTGACGAAACCTTTCCTCAGCAATTTGAGCGAACCGTACATAGTTCAGGTGTAGGACACTGAGTGACTCGCTATGTGCCAAGTGGGAGATTGTTGGACATTATGACCCATAGCGTCACTATTTGCACAGATCATTGTGTTGTTGTAGCAAATTAACTATGTGACAAAAAATTGCACTCTCATCATTTGTGATTAGATCACCATAGATATATAAATGAAGAGAGGTCCCTATGATTAGTACCTGGACTGAGAATGATATGAGACAGTATCAGTCCCCGAAGGTTTAATCATTAAATATCCCTAGCCGTAGTATTATCGAGACTGGACATCGATAATGCGAAATAGGCTAGTATTGCACTTGTGCGCGTTTGTGAGGGCACAACGGCATATTTCTCATATATATAAGTATTGGATACTTATGCAAGTGCGATAGGAGGTCGTGTTTCACCGACGGTACGGGAAACAGCTTCGCTCTGGATAGACCCCTCGGAATCCCATTGGTATTATGACTATGTGTCTATGGGAGGCCGAAATCAAGGTAGGTGTGTATGGTCTTAACCTGAGACTTACATCGCTAATACTTACGATAATCGATAGACTTTGGTCTTGGTGGTAGGGGACTTTAAACCGGGTTCTGAGTACACCACTTCTGGGTTTATCAGAGAGTCGTAGAGTATTGGGTGTGATGTCAAGATGGAAGTATCACTTCAGTCATATTGGAGATGATGTCACGCAGGATACGGTATTAGTGCTCTTAAGTGCTGCGCGGCCATCGGGATATTATGACAAGGTCATGTATATCCGATTTAGAGACTAGTTACCAGACATCCGACATGTGCTTCGTACGGGGCAGACACTTATCCAGCAGCCCAGGCCTAGCACGTGATTATCCGATACTGGGCCGATATACACAATACTACGGTATACTACGCTTGATACTATCTATATATTCCTGTAAGAATATTTCTGGAGAATTGGGTAGGCATGGCGCTTTGCTAGAAGCCAACCTTGTCTTGTAAATCGATATAAACGTAGTACAAGGTACTTACGTGTTCGGACAGTCCGACGATCGTATTTACTGCCAACATATCCGGAGATCTCATGGGTCGCTTCCTGAAGATTCACCGATGACGTATGACTCGCACTTTGATTAATCTGGGATTAATTAGTAGAGAGAGATAGAAAATTATCTTTGGGATTAATTGTGGAGATATTTTATCTGGGATAAAATATTAATTAAAGAGAGAGAACGATTAATTTGGAATTAATCGATAAAATAATATATTCGATATATTATTAGAAATTGGATTTCGACGCGGAATTAAAATTAGATTTTAATTCGGGCGAACGAATTAATTTAGAATTAATTCGTTAGCGACGTGAATAATGATTTCGCTGGCGTAATCATTTAATTACGACGCGACGGAAAATTCGTTAATTTGGAATTAGCGAACCCGAGCCCGAGAGTGATTGCGAGCGCATTCGCATTTCGAATTCGAGCGCGGCACGCAAGTCACATCAAGCGTCAAATCGCTAGTCGCATCAATCGTCAAATCAATTGTCACTTTGAGTGATGTGACTTGACAACATGTCACTTTATTAAAGTGATGTGATGTGACTAAAGTAAAAGTTGAAATGATGAAAGCTTTTTGCTTTTTTGACTTTTGTATTTGGTAAATGAAAAGGCTTTTGTATTTGATTTTATTTTGGAAATAAAATATAAATATAAGTAAAAACCATTTGCCTTTCTCTCCTCATTATTCACTGTTTCACCACGTGAATATGCTCTCCCTCCCTTTTCTTCTTCTCTCTACTTCACGGTTTTGGAACCGTCTCTTCCTCTCCTTGTTCTGTTTCTTTCGCCGAGCAAAGTGAAAGTAAGATAACGATTTTTGTGGCAAAAATCAAGTGCTAGCACACTTGAGTGATACATAGGTGATAGGGAAGTGATTCTTTGAGCTTGGAAAGCTTGAAGCTTGGAGCTTCAATGGAGTCCATGCATGGCCGAAAATGGTGGAGTCCAAACCAGTCCAAACCGAGCAGCCCACTGTCAAGGAAGCTACTGCCGAACTCAATGGAGGATGAAAACGCAGCTTGTGTTCTTCCTAGCATCAAACCCATCAATGTGAGTATATTCCGCACCTCCTTTGATGTGTTCATATGCGGTTTTTATGCATGATTTGTTGATCTTGGGACTTGAATTGAACTCTTACACTCAGGAGACACTGTGGGAAAGGGAAGATACGAGTATGAGCCCAAGCAATCGAGGTGTGAAGACGACGAGATATTGTATGAATTCACCCTACCACAGGAACAGATCTTCCATAAAGTGAAAAACCAAGGTCTGTTAAGGGAACCGCAGTCGATAAGATTTCCAAAAGAGTACCGAGGCAAAGGGTTGTTCTGCGAGTTTCATAGGGAAGTAGGACACACCACTTTCAGGTGTAAGAACTTATACTAGCATTAGAAAGCGATTATGAAAAAATGCAAGTTGTTGGAGTATTTGAAAGGGAAGAGCCAGCTGGAAGCTGAGCTCTACCCTGGGAAGTCAACTACCAACAGCATCAAAACCAGAGAAACACCCAATAAGGATCTGAGGCAACACCAAGCGACACCTTAGGAGGTGTTGGGGGGTTGGAATATGTCTCATGTGTAAGGGTGGACATGCTTGAAGAAGGGCATGGGAAACAACGCGGATTGGAGTGCCGACTTGGAGAAATGAGAATCAGATGAGAGCTCTTAGAATTTCAGGTGAACTGTATCAGGTCAGGAGCAGGACCATATACCTACTCAGTACATATCTCCTTCACAGACAAAGATATGGATATGCTGAAACCAGTGCATTCAGATCCTCTGACAATTAAACTATGCATAGCGAATGTGATAGCGTCTTGCGTCCTAGTAGACGGAGGAAGCAGCTCTGACATCATCTTCAGGGAATAATTCCAGCAGATTGGGATAGATCAGAACCTGACTTCACCCACCCTAAAACCAATGTTAGCATTCAATAATGCGATAGTGAAGCCCTTGGGGACAATAACACTGACGGTATAGGCCGCATAGAGGATAATACTAGTCAAATTTCTGATCATCAACGTTATGTCCCCGGTTAATGTGATTATGGGTCGAAAGTGAATCCATGTAGTGAAAGGTGTTGTATCAACCCTGCACCAAGTAATGAGGTGTCAGTCTCCGAACAAGTTGTATACTGTCAATATCAAGGGAGATCTCTCCAAGGCCAGCTAATGTTACATCATTAGCTCAAGAGGAAAACACAGGATGTCAGAGAGAAAGATATAGAGATCCAGCGAGAACACAGAGGCAATAGAGGTAAAAAAATAGCAATTACAGGATCACCTATCAGCCTTTCTGAAACATCTAGAGGACGAGTCTGATAGGCAAAAAAATACCTTTGAGAATCCAGAATATATGGTTTTAGATAAAACAGAACCAGAGAATAAGGTACAGGTAGGGGCCTTGTTGTCAATCGAGGAGAATGAATGGATAGTGGATATGCTCAAGAGAAACAAAGATGTGTTCGCATGGACGCATAGAGACATGAAAGAACTAGACCCTAGAGAGGTAACTCAATGCCTCAATATTAACCCAAAGTTTCCACAAATCTAGCAGAAGTAGAGGCGATTCACCCCTGAAAGAAACATGATCATCAGTGAAAAAGTGGATAGGCTCCTGGAGGTAGGGCTATAGAACCTTGCCAATACTCTGAATGGGTATCAAATTTGGTTGTGGTAGCCAAGAAGAATGGTAAATGGAGAGTCCACATCGATTTTACCAACCACAACAAGGACTTCATAAAAGGTAGCTACCCACTACCAAATATAGACCAGCTAGTAGACGCCACCGTAGGGTATGAAAGAGTGTGATTCTTGGATGCATACTCAGGCTACAATTAGATCTGGGTGAATGAAAAAGATAGGATACACACTACATTCGTCACCGAAAGAGGGCTATTTTGTTACAAGATGATGCCCTTTGGATTACAAAACACATAAACTACTTATTAGAGGATGATAAAAAAGATGTTCCAAGGCCTGATCGAATGAAAAGTTGAAGCATACATAGACGATAAGGTGATAAAGAGAAAAGCTAATTCTTACCATATTCGAGATGTGGGAGAGTGCTTCGTTGTATTCATGAGATACCAAATGAAGCTTAACCCCCTGAAATGTTCTGTCAGGGTACCAACGGTGGAGTTCATATGCCACATTGTGAGCATAAAAGGGATCGCGGCATGCCCGACTCAATAATTGAAGAGCCCCAGATGGTCCGTAAGGTTCAGAGTCTAGTAGAAAGTTAGCAGCCTTGAATTGGTTTGTCTAAGAAGTCTGAAAATGCAAGCCTTTCTTCAACATCAACAAGGAACTGAAGACACTGACATAGGGAGAAGAACAGAGTCAGACCCTGAAAGAGATTAAGACATAAATGAGTAGAGCCCACACGCTTACAGTGCTAGTTGAGGGAGATGACTTGTACCTATACCTGGCCATGTAGAATTAGCTGTGAGCGTAGTGTTGGTTAAAGAAGACAGTAAGAGGCAGTATCCCATGTACTACAAAAGTAATATGTTATTAGATAGAGACTCAGTACACACGATTGAAAATGTGGTATTGGCTCTAATAACAGCGAAGAAGAAGTTATGACACTACTTCGAGTCCCATACCATAATTGTGGTGACCAACTGTCCGATCAGATAGGTAATATCGAAGTGAGATCTATTAGAGAGGCTCACCAAGTAGGAAATTAAGCTGGGGATATATGACATCCACTACGCGCCAAAGACATCAAGGAAAGAAGAGGCGATAGCAGATTTCCTAGTCGAAATTCAATGTTTTGAGCCTATTGAGAAAGACCAGTTGACTCTACTCGAAGATGTTGTTCAATGGACTCTACACATCGATGAAGTAGCGAAAATAAGAGGGGCTGGGTTAGGAGTTGTGCTCGAGTCAATCTTGGGAGTGCTCATAAAGAAGCTCTCAAGCTCTCATACGCTTCCACCAACATCAAAGTAGAGTATGAGGCTTTGATGCATAGGCTAGAGTTAGCTTTCATAATGGGAATAAAGATATTAAAGGTGAACCTCGACTCTAAATTTATATATGGACATTTGGATGGGAGATTCAAGGGTAAGGACCGTAGAATGTGTGAATATATACGGAGAGTGAAGAAAGCATTGGATAAGTTTACGAGGGTTGAGGTACAAGTCTTCAAGAGATAACTGAATGCTATAACTGATAGTCCGGAAAAGAAGGCGACAATAGATGAGCATCGAATGGAGAGCCGAGTATCAATCCATGAGGTTGAAAGACTAAGAATTTCGGACTCTGACAGAGTGTAAACTCCAATGTCAAACCTAAAATTGCCAAGTCTTATTCCAACCTGACCTAATATTTCAGAGCCAAAAGGACCAGAACAAGAGAGTGTACTAATGATCAAGAGAAACCCTATCAGCTGGATAAACCCTTCTTTCTTCATGTTGTCGAAGCCCGAATGCTCAGGCTGAAGGTAGTCAAATACGTGAAGAAATAAGGGGAATTATTCAGAAGATCATTCAATGGGAGCAAAATTAGAAGTATGTGCAACAACAAGTGCACGCAGAGGCATGGGGAAATCATATAAGAGGCAAAAGATTAGCGCATTGAATCCTCACCGTCGAATATTACTGGTAATACCTGATAGAGAGTGTAAAATATTTTACATAACGATGTGAAAAGTTCCAGAGATACGCACATATAATTCATCAACCTTCTAAAATGCTACATTCTATAGTTAGCCTATGGCTCTTCTTCCGCTGGGGTTTAGACATTGGAAAACGCCTAGTGGAAAAATAGAGGAACTATTTCATTCTGGTGGCTATCGATTACTTCACCAACTGGGTAGAAGCCTGACCATACACTAAGGTCACCCTGAACGATGTGATCGCCATTATCTGAAAGCATATAATTTGCATGTTTGTATCCCCATAGCTCTAACGATGGACAACGACAATCGGTTCAAGAATCCCATAGTCATTGACTTCTGTGAACAATATTGGATCAAAATCCACTTCTCTCCAGTCTACTACCTGCAAGCTAATTGAATGGCAGAAGCTACAAAAAAAGTGATTATTAATAGCCTCAAGCGCAACATGGACAACAAGAAGGGAATGTGGTTGAAGGAGTTACCTAAGGTACTGTGAGCACAAAGAACTATACGAAAAAAGGCAACATAGGAAACAACAATAGCTTTGGTGTATAGTTCAGAAGTTGGGATTCAAACACAAGTTGGGATGCCCAACTTAAGAACTATGATCATTGAGCATGAAAAGAAGAATCATGAGCAATTGGCGAGAAAATAGACTTACTAGAAGAAGATAGAGAGTGTGCACATATCTGAATGATAACATGCCAATAGAGAACAATGTCCTACTTCAACAAGAAATTGCAGAATAGAAGATTCAAGGTAGAAGAGTGGGTGCTCCAGAAAATCCCAAAAGTCCAGCATTAGGGAAAGCTAGGAGAGTAATGGTAGGGTCCATTCGAGAGCAATGAGAACCTAGGCACGGGAACCTATAAGATCCTGAAAGCTGGAAATAAAAAATCAGTGCCCAGAACATAAAATGCACAAATGCTAAAAAAAATTATAAGTGAGATTATTGTATTTCTTTCATATCAATAAAATATTCTTACTATTTAATTGACCAATATTCATTATAATGTGGGCTTTACCACAAACAAAAATAGCCTAATGCATAGTAGAAAAACTCGTCAGATCTAGCCACCCCAAAAGGGAGACCCGAAACGTCAGACCCCAGAGGGGAAATACCTATGAGGGTCTGACAAAGAAAAAAAATATTCTGGTATATGGTAGAAAAACCCACCAGAGTATAAAATTTGTAGATGCCAGACCCTAAAAAGGAAATGCCTATCAGGGTCTGATATGATAAAGAAGACTCTAATGTATGGTAGAAAAACCCATCAGAGTATAAAATTTTTGGAAGCCATACCCTAAAGAGGGAATGCCTATCTGGGTCTGACATGGCAAAAAAGACTCTGATGTATGATAGAAAAACCCATCATAGCATGAATATTCCAACTGTCGGACCCCAAAAAGGACAAACCTAACAGGGTCTGACGAGGAATGACGACTCTGATGCATGGTATAAAAAACCCATCAGAGCACCAAGCCGTCATATCCTAAAGAGGTAATTCCAAACATGATTTGATGAAAAAAATGAATATGATGCTGTTAGACAGTTATGACCCATAGCGTCACTATTTTGTAAATGATATTGTATTATTGTACAAAATTAACTATGTAGTAATGAAATTGCCTTTTACCGTTTTGTAATTTAATTACTTTGATATAAATGGTAAGAGTCCCTATGATTAGTTCCGGATTGTGATGATATGAGACGGTATCAATCCATAAAGGTTTAATCATTAAATATCCCTAGTCGTAGTATTATCGAGATTGGACATCGATAATGCGGAATAGACTAGTACTACACTTGTGCATTGTTGGAGGGCACAACAGCATAGTTCTCATATATTTAAGTATAGGATACTTATGCAAGTGCGGTAGGAGGTTGTGTTTTACCGATGGTACGGAAAACAGCTTCGCTCTGGATAGACCCCGCGGAATCCCATTGGTAGTATGTCTGCGTGTCTATGGGAGTCCGCTTCAGGGTAGGTGCATATGATCTTAACCTGAGACTTGCATCGCTAGTACTTACGACAATCGGTAAACTTTAGTTTTGGTGGTCCAGGGCTTTAACGGGTTCTGTGTACACCTCTTCTGGGTTTATCGAGAATCGTAGTGTATTGGGTGTGATGTCAAGATGGAAGTATCACTTCAGACATATGGAGATGATGATCGCGAGGGATACAGAACTAGTACTCTATAATGGTTGCAACCATCGGGATAATATGACTAGGTCAGGATTATCCGATTCAAAGAGACTGGTTGCTTGATGTCCGATATGTGTATCGTACGGGGCAGACACATCTCCAGCCCCAGGCCTTACATGTGATCATCCGATACTGGTTCGATATACACTATACTATGGTATACTACGCCTGTTATAGATCTTATATTCCAATAAGAATATTTCTGGAGAATTGGGTAGGCATGGCGTTTTGCTAGAGGCTAACCTTGTCTTGTAAAACGGTAAAAACGTAGTACTTGGTACGTACGTATTCAGATAATCTGACGGCCGTATTTACTGCCAACATATCCAGAGATCTCTTGGGTCGCTTCCCGAAGATTCACCAATGACGTATGATTCAAACTCGATTAATCTTGGATTAATTACGGAGAGACTTTATCTTGGATAAAGTACTATAAAAGAGAGAGAACGATTAATTTGGAATTAATCGTAAAAATATTATATTCGATATAATAATCGAATTCGATTTCGACGCGAAATTAAAATTAGATTTTAATTCGGGCAAACGAGTTAATTTAGAATTAATTCGTTAGCGACGTAAATAATAATTTCGCTAGGCGCAATTATTTATTTAATTCGATTTAATTAACGTCGCGACGTAAGTTCGGTATTTCGGAAATATCGAACCCGAACGCGTGAGTGCGCGTGGGCCCACTTTCATTTGGGTTGTGTGGGGCCCACATGACACATGTCATTTTATGCATTATTTAATTGTTAATACATTGCATGGTGATAGTGTACAATACACTCAATGGTTTTGCATGGAGTTTGAGTGTTTGACACTCTAAGCCATTGCATGATTTGTGTCATAAGTTTATTATTAATTTAATAAATATTATGGCATAAATATAAATTGATTTTTTGTAACAAAAATCATAAGACTCCTCTCTCTCTCACATTGCCGAAACTACATGCAGTTTTGGGCTCTCCATTTCTTCAATTTTTGTGGCAAGATTTGAAGAAGTTGTGCATTCAAAATCACAACAAAGGCTAGCACCTTCAAGGGATCATACATAGGTGATATGGGAAACTAATCCTTGAGCTTGGAAGGATCAAACTCGACTTGGAGTCTCTCTTTTCTTCTTGGCCGAGAGCTTCACTGCACAAGGGAGGAATTTCGCATCATCTTAGCATCCATTTTCAAGTATTGTGAGTATGATTCCGCCA
Source organism: Zanthoxylum bungeanum (assembly GCA_019454045.1). Lineage (NCBI taxonomy): Eukaryota > Viridiplantae > Streptophyta > Magnoliopsida > Sapindales > Rutaceae > Zanthoxylum > Zanthoxylum bungeanum. Next base: position 12,138 of record SKCR01021692.1, on the reverse strand, counting down.
TACTTCAATTAATTCATTCATGTATTTATATATTTTGCTTGTTCTTGTTGATCTTGGGGCTTGGTTAATTTTTCCAACAATGGTATCATTGAGCTTAAAGAGCATGCAATATATTAGGATGTTATTTGGGGAAATTGTATGAAGCATGATTTGATGAGTTTGCTTGATTAAATATGCTTAGATGTATGTTATTTAGATTATACATCATCAATTTCATGGAAAATAAATTGGATTAATTTTTCCAACCCAAATGAGGCTTGGCCGAATACATGCAAGCATATGGACTAGATGATTTTAATTTTTAATTTTAAGACATTAGATGACTTGAAACAATATGGAATGATGATTTGTAACTCGATTGGATTGAAAACGAAATCGGAACCATTTTAATCACCTTGGCCGAATGCTTGATGGAGGATTAGGGACTTGATTTTTTGATTAAATAATGTTGGACATATATTTAAGATAGAAATATGATTAATGGATCAATTTGATATTTTGGGAATATTGATTTAAAGGATTAATCATGATAATACACTTTAATTAATTAAGTTATAAAATTTGGAATTTTAAAATTTGGTTAGTTGGGCTTAATTTTGAATTGGGCCTAAAACTATTATATTTGGACATAATGGGCTTGGTTGGGCCAAGTAGATTTGGACCATTTGGATTGGATCCAAAATGGGCCTAAATCACACCATTTAAGCTCAAATGTAATAAATGGGCTTTTATGTTTAATTGGGCCTTATGGGCTTGATATTGATTTTATGGCATATGAGGGTGATTCCTTATTGGGCTTGGTAATTGGGTTTGACCCATACATTGACCAAAACCCAAGACTAAAGAAATCAATTGAAAGCCCATCGGACTTTAATTAAACGGACATTAGATGTTAGTTGGGTTTTGAGACCCGATTGTATTAGATTTGAATCTAAGTTATAAAAGCACAATAAAAGTGTAAATATTTAATTTAGAATTAAATAATAGGATTAGTATTGAATACGACTTAAATTGGATTTAACGAGTAGTTCGATATAATTCGTGAATTCATACTATAAGTATTTATTCTCAAATTGAGTTGGACTCGCGCAAATGCAAACAATTGTTTGAACATTGTATTCTCACCTAATTAAAGACTAATTAATTGGATTGATTGGTTGTATAACATGCCTTGAATGAATGAATGTGGATGTGATGTATGAATAGTGTATATCGGATGGATATTAGAAGGGAAGGGTAATTTTAGAAATTATTGTAAATTTAGAATTTATAAATTGGACCTGCGTGTCCAGCCTTTCTCTTATTGTCTTTGTATTCTCTTCTCACCTAATTCCCCTCAATGTAAATGAGGTTTCTCTTATTGTATTATGTAATTGGGTAAGAGTAGAATAGTGCTAGAGGGGAGAGGAAAGGGGGAGGAGGAAGAGGAGGAGTGATTTGTTCTAGGAACAAGTTGTTGTTCATATCCATCCGTATATCGGTATTACTTTACTTTACGCGCTTTATGATGTTTTAGAAGCATGCTTAAGGGTGTATGATGATGAGACCTAACAAAGATAAATTAATTGGTTGCCAATTACGCGAAAATCCCTCAAACAATATTAAGCGATTTTCCTTCCGTTGAATGATTCTTTCTCAAGATCCGAAATTGGCATTGGTTTGTTGGCCAAAGTCAAGACTTTGTCAATTGAGGATGTTTTTGAATCATGAGAGTTTTGTTCCACATTGGTGTCCTGTCCAAGTTGTGATTTGTTGGCCAAAGTCAATATCACTTCTTGTCCATCGACATTGATTACGAAACTTTCCTCGTCAATGGGTCCCGCTTAACTGGAATCATTAGGTTTGTTGTGCCAAAGCCAAGGCTTAGTTGATTCAGAGGAAATGGTTAGGAAAATGTATTGGATGCATTGACATATGTATATGTTTCGGACTTAGATGTCCACCTACCGGATCTAGGAATTGGATGGGATCCAATTGATCTTCGAGATCTACCTAGTTAAATATCATACAATTGGTTGGCCAAAGTCAAGGTGTGTTATTTAACGGATCCTAGCCCACTAGGAAATTGGATTTCCCGAGTACTCAACAGAGGGTTAGAGACTTGCAGAAAATAGTGGGAGGCTAGTATTGAATTTGCAATTATCGTTCAGATACTTAGCTTTACGCGCTTTTACACAAACTTATTTATGTAACAGTTTGACTGTACCCACATATCGTTAACTAGATAATTAGATTATCGTAGTTAAGATGGCAAACAAAGGAAATGTCTGTGACATAATCATGGGTGATAATGTGTTTAAGGGCACCAACTTAGCCGACTGGGAAATGAACCTAATGATAGTCCTTGGGGCGGAGAGGATACTGTATAGGATACAAAAACCTCTCGGGCCTAAGCCCACTGAGCCACTTGAGCTGGAGTTATGGAAAACTCACAGTGATGATTGTGACACGGCTCAGTCGATCATGCTTGCTTCAATGACTCAACACTTTCGCCGCCAGAATAGGGACTTGGATCCTTATAATATGATGGCAAGATTGTAAGATCTTCACCGCACTAATAAGCGGATGGCGAGGTAGTACGAGTTAGTGAAGAAAATCTTTCGCTCCCGTATGACTGATGGTAGTTCTGTTGAGGTCCATGGGACTCAAATGATAGCCGATATTGAAGAATTGGCTAATATGGGTATAGTCTTTGAGGCTGAGCTGTCTATAGATGTACTTCTACAGTCACTACCCGATACTTGGAAACAGATTGTCATCAACTACAAATTGATGAATTCGGATGTACTCTTGGAGAGTTATTATCGATTCTCAAGGAGTCAGAGAAAGAGCTTCTGAAAGGCAACAAGCGCGAGGCGCACTTTGCATCAACATCTCAAACGCCGAAAGCTGGGCTCAAGGCAACTGGGGGTGTTAAGAAGAAAAGCAGAGAAACAAAGGCAAGGCCAAGTCAACAAAGGCTTCTGGGAAGCCAAGGACAAGTCTCAAGATGTTTGCCTGAAATGCGGCAAGAAAGGTCACTGGAAGCGTGACTGCTGCATGAACAAGGGACATAAGGAGGACATACAGGCGGGCAAGGCACCGGCCTCAGGTATGTTTGTTATTGAGATAAATATGACTACTTCTAGTCTTAATAAAAATTGGATTTTTGATTCTGGCTGTGGTTCTCATATTTGTACTGATGTGCAGGATCTGCATGATAGCAGGAGACTGGCTTCGGGGGAGGTAGATCTACGAGTTGGAAATGGAACTTCTGTTGCTGTTTTGGCCGTAGGCACTTTTGTTTTGGACTGCCCTCGGGCATGTACTTAAACTAAATGACTGTTATTTTGTTCCTAGTTTAACGGAATATTTATTTCTGTATCTTTGTTAACCCAGTATGGGTACACTTTGTATTTAAAAACACCAGGTGTTATTTATATAAAGATGATGCAGAAATTTGCACTGTCGATGCAAATATGGTCTTTAATATTTTGAATATAAAAATCTCCAAAACGTAAAATAACAAACAAAAGGCTCAAAATGAGTAATCCAAAGGAAGAAACTTATTTATGGCATTGTCGTCTGGGACACATCAACAAGACTCGCATATCCACACTTTCGAAGAGTGGGTACTTGGACGGATTTGATCCAAATTCATATGACGTCTGCGAATCTTGTTTATTAGGCAAAATGCCTAAATCACCTTTTAGTGGTAAGGTGAACGCGCCACTGAACTGTTAGCCCTCGTTCATAGTGACGTTTGTGGCCCATGTCTAGCCAGGCTAGAGGTGGATATCGATACTTCGTAACCTTTACGGATGATGCATCGCGTTATGGTTATGTGTATCTAATGATGCACAAGTCGGAAGCTTTTGAGAAATTCAAAGAGTTTCGACGCGAAGTTGAAAAACAAACAGGCAAGAGTATTAAGACATTACGGTCGGACCGTGGTGGCGAATACTTAAGTAATGAGTTTCAAGATTACTTGAAAGAATATGGTATTCTTTCACAATGGACTCCTCCTGGACACCACAATTAAATGGTGTGTCTGAACGGAGAAACCGTACCTTGCTTGACATGGTAAGGTCGATGATGAGTCGCACTGAGCTACCTATATCCTTCTGGGGACATGTATTAGAAAGTGCAATTCTTATTTTGAATAGGGTTCCGTCAAAGTCTGTTGAACAGACTCCATATGAGATATGGACAGGAAAGAACCAGGTTTCTCATTCCTGAAGATTTGGGGTTGCTGGGCATAGGTCAAACGTTTGGAAGGTACCAAACTTGAACCCAAATCAGATAAATGCCTATTTGTTGGATATCCTATGGAAACCAAAGGATATTACTTCTATTACCCACAAGAGAACAAAGTATTTGTTGCTCTACATGCGGTTTTCCTTGAGAAGGAATTCCTAAATGCAGTGTTTAGTGGAAGGAAAGTAGAACTCGATGAAAGTAGTAGTGATACTGTTCTTGGCAATGAATCGAGAACGGAACATGAACAGTCCATCCAGGATGAGACTGAACCACAATCTTCAATTACACAAGGACTACGTAGGTTGGAGAGAGTCAGGGTAATACCTGAGAGGTATGGATTCTTGATCTCACCTCATGTAGATATTAATCTTATTGAGGATACTGAACCGGCTACGTATGAGGAAGCGATACAAGGTATCGAATCCACTTTATGGCAAGAGGCCATGAAGGCCGAAATGGATTCCCAGTATACCAACCAAGTTTGGACACTAGTTGATGCACCAGAAGGCGTAAAGCCTATTGGATGCAAATGGGTCTTCAAGAAGAAGACCGACATGGATGGCAACGTACAAACGTACAAAGCTAGGCTCGTAGCGAAGAGGTATCGTCAACAACTTGGAGTTGATTATGACGAAACTTTCTCACCCGTTGCCATGATTAAATCCATTCGGATAATGCTTGCGATAGCTGCATATTACGATTACGAAATATGGCAGATGGACGTTAAAACCGCTTTCCTTAACGGAAACCTGTTGGAGGATGTTTATATGCAACAACCTGACGATTTTATCGCACCAAGACTTACAAACAAGGTTTGTAAGTTAAATCGGTCCATTTATGGACTGAAGCAAGCATCGAGGTCATGGAACCAACGTTTTGATGAGGTCATAAAAGAATATGATTTCATTCAAAACGTAGATGATCCTTGTGTATATAAGAAGGTTAGTGGGAGTGCACTGACTTTTATTGTCCTTTATGTCGACGATGTATTGCTTATAGGCAATGACATTCCCATGTTAACGTCGGTGAAAGCTTGGCTTTCATTGAAATTCTCCATGAAAGATCTGGGAGAAGCAGCTTTTATTCTAGGAATAAAGATCTACAGGGATAGATCTAGAAGGCTACTTGGACTCTCCCAGAGTACATATATTGATAAAGTGTTGAAGAGATTCAACATGGATCAGTCCAAGAGGGGACTATTGCCAACATCACATGGCGTCTATCTATCTAGGGACATTGTCCTAAAACATAAGATGAGAGAGACAACATGAGTCGGACTCCGTTCGCCTCGGCAGTTGGATCGATCATGTATGCCATGATATGTACATGACCTGATGTGTCCTATGCTTTGAGCATGTGTAGTCGATATCAGGCCGATCCAGGAAAGGATCACTGGATGGCGGTTAAGAGTATCCTTAGGTATCTTAAGAGAAATAAGGATGTTTTCTTAATCTATGGAGATGGAGAACTTGAGGTATCTGGGTATACCGATGCAAGTTTCCAAACCGACAGAGACGACTTCAAGTCGCAAACCGGGTACATATTTTGCTTGAATAACGGAGCAGTGAGCTGGAAATCTTCCAAGCAAGATACTGTTGCCGATTCAACAACTGAAGCGGAGTACATTGCAGCAGCTGAAGCAGCAAAGGAGGCGGTTTGGATCCGAAAATTCCTAGTTGGATTAGGAGTAGTTCCATTAGCAGCTGAGCCCGTTTTATTGTATTGTGACAATAGCGGGGCCATAGCGCAGGCTAAGGAACCAAGGTCTCATCAACGATCCAAACATGTTCTTCGACGATTCCATCTGATTCGAGAGATCATACATCGTGGCGATGTGAAGATCGAAAAGATCGCATCAGAGGACAACATTGCAGATCCGCTGATGAAAATAATTCCTCGGGAAAAGTTTGAGCGACACATACATAGTTCAGGTATTAGATGCTTGAGTGACTGGCTATAGGCCAAGTGGGAGATTGTTAGACAGTTATGACCCATAGCGTCACTATTTTGTAAATGATATTGTATTATTGTACAAAATTAACTATGTAGTAATGAAATTGCCTTTTAATTTTTACCGTTTTGTAATTTAATTACTTTTGATATAAATGGTAAGAGTCCCTATGATTAGTTCCGGATTGTGATGATATGAGACGGTATCAATCCATAAAGGTTTAATCATTAAATATCCCTAGTCGTAGTATTATCGAGATTGGACATCGATAATGCGGATAGACTAGTACTGCACTTGTGCATGTTGTGAGGGCACAACGGCATAGTTCTCATATATTTAAGTATAGGATACTTATGCAAGTGCGGTAGGAGGTTGTGTTTTACCGATGGTACGGAAAACAGCTTCGCTCTGGATAGACCCCGCGGAATCCCATTGGTAGTATGTCTGCGTGTCTATGGGAGTCCGCTTCAGGGTAGGTGCATATGATCTTAACCTGAGACTTGCATCGCTAGTACTTACGACAATCGGTAAACTTTAGTTTTGGTGGTCCAGGGCTTTAACGGGTTCTGTGTACACCTCTTCTGGGTTTATCGAGAATCGTAGTGTATTGGGTGTGATGTCAAGATGGACGTATCACTTCAGACATATGGAGATGATGATCGCGAGGGATACATAACTAGTACTCTATAATGGTTGCAACCATCGGGATAATATGACTAGGTCAGGATTATCCGATTCAAAGAGACTGGTTGCTTGATGTCCGATATGTGTATCGTACGGGGCAGACACATCTCCAGCCCCAGGCCTTAAATGTGATCATCCGATACTGGTTCGATATACACTATACTACGGTATACTACGCCTGTTATAGATCTTATATTCCAATAAGAATATTTCTGGAGAATTGGGTAGGCATGGCGTTTTGCTAGAGGCTAACCTTGTCTTGTAAAACGGTAAAAACGTAGTACTTGGTACGTACGTATTCAGATAATCTGACGGCCGTATTTACTGCCAACATATCCAGAGATCTCTTGGGTCGCTTCCCGAAGATTCACCAATGACGTATGATTCAAACTCGATTAATCTTGGATTAATTACGGAGAGACTTTATCTTGGATAAAGTACTATAAAAAGAGAGAGAACGATTAATTTGGAATTAATCGTAAAAATATTATATTCGATATAATAATCGAAATTCGATTTCGACGCGAAATTAAAATTAGATTTTAATTCGGGCAAACGAGTTAATTTAGAATTAATTCGTTAGCGACGTAAATAATAATTTCGCTAGGCGCAATTATTTATTTAAATTCGATTTAATTAACGTCGCGACGTAAGTTCGGTATTTCGGAAATATCGAACCCGAACGCGTGAGTGCACGTGGGCCCACTTTCATTTGGGTTGTGTGGGGCCCACATGACACATGTCATTTTATGCATTATTTAATTGTTAATACATTGCATGGTGATAGTGTACAATACACTCAATGGTTTTGCATGGAGTTTGAGTGTTTGACACTCTAAGCCATTGCATGATTTGTGTCATAAGTTTATTATTAATTTAATAAATATTATGGCATAAATATAAATTGATTTTTTTGTAACAAAAATCATAAGACTCCTCTCTCTCTCACATTGCTGAAACTACATGCAGTTTTGGGCTCTCCATTTCTTCAATTTTTGTGGCAAGATTTGAAGAAGTTGTGCATTCAAAATCACAACAAAGGCTAGCACCTTCAAGGGATCATACATAGGTGATATGGGAAACTAATCCTTGAGCTTGGAAGGATCAAACTCGACTTGGAGTCCCTCTTTTCTTCTTGGCCGAGAGCTTCACTGCACAAGGGAGGAATTTCGCATCATCTTAGCATCCATTTTCAAGTATTGTGAGTATGATTCCGCCATACTTCAATTAATTCATTCATGTATTTATATATTTTGCTTGTTCTTGTTGATCTTGGGGCTTGGTTAATTTTTCCAACAGATGCATGGTAGAACAATCCATCGGAGAATGAAATATAGAGCCTCACAACAGAAAGGGAAACGTATGTTAGAGTCTGACGAGAAAAGAAAATGAAAACTCTAATACATGATAAATAAACCAATCAGAGCACAAGGCCTTCAGACCCAAAAGGGAGATGCTCATCAATGTCTAACGAAGTAAGAACACTCTGATGTATGAGGGAGAACCCCAACAGAGCATGATGTTGCAAAGCACCGAACCCCAAAGAAATGCCCATCAATGGTCAGATGAGGGAAGCTGACTCCATCACAAGGTATGGAACATCATATTCCTAAGGGAGATATCTAAAATAGTATTGATAAAAGTGGATCATTTTACTCTAGCATTATCTTTTATTGTATTTTTCATTTTTACTTTTCAGCATTTACTTTTCAGTATTTACTTTATGTCTTTTATTTATTTAAGCTTTTCTTAGCCTTAGATATGTGTCGTAACAAAGCCCATTATCTGGGGCTGTGATGAATTCCAATATCACCGGTTTATAAGGGATTAATTTATAGTTTGGGTAATATAAAGGATTATTTATTGATTCTTAAGCTTAATGCTTTTGTTAATTGGCCATTAATAAGATTGATTTGGTAAACTTAAAATGAACTTGGAAAAGGGATTTTAGGTTTAAACCCTAACTCAATAGCCAAGCCCGATCTTCCTTGAGGATAGATAACCCTTTAATAGATTTCCTTACAGGATAGGAATATACCTGTCGGGCGGGGGTAGCCATAATTGGAACTTAATCTTAATGAATTCAAGTAACTTGGTTGACATAGGAATATGATTAATTAAGTTACACTGGTTATTTGTATCTGACCATCGGAATAGGATTTTGCATAATTTTGTGTTCCAGTTTAAAAATGGATATATTACAAAAACGTAAAATAACCACTTCATTTTTTAAAAAGATATTGGAAAGATTCATAACCCTGGATAGTTTCTAAATATTGAATTTTCTCAAACTACTTTCACGTTGTTTTATTTACTTGTTTTAATTTTAAAGTCACCATCCAATCAAACAATCAATATTTACTTGTTTTAATTTTGAAGAAACAGTGAATTATGCCAACAATTTCAACAGACAGAGGAACAATCCATATTCCAACACCTACAACCCAGGGTGGAGGAATTATCCCAATTTCGCATAGAGCAAAAATTCAGGGGAAATAAACTATCCACCACCAGGATTCCAACAACAAAACAAAGGCCAGGACCATGAAAAATAACCAGGAATAACAGAAGTGTTGGCCCAGTTGAAAATACGATGCTCTAGCAGCTATGGTTCAAAATCAAGTAGCATTGAATCAAAGTCATTCAGCTTCCATTAAAGCACTAGAGAATCAAATGGGACAACTGGCCAATGCTCAGAGTTACAGAACGCTAGGTAACCTTCCTAGAAACACAGAACCAAATCCAAGGAATCCAGGGAAGGAGTAATGTCAAGCCATTACCTTGAAAAGCGGTACTGAAATCAGCAAAGATGTTGGAATCAAGGCATCCATTGAAAAAGTTCCAAAAGATGCAGTTCCACAGATGGAGGAAAAAGAAGCAAAGGAAAAATATCAAATCACTCCACCTCCACGTTTTCCACAACGTCTTCAAAAAAACAAACTGGACAAGCAGTTTGCTCATTTCTTGGAGGTTTTCAAAAAGTTGCACATCAACATCCCATTTTCATAAGCCTTGGAAGAAATACCCAGCTATGTCAAATTCATGAAAGATATTCTTTCACGAAAGTGAAGATTGGGAGATTACGAGACAGTAGCATTGACAGAATAATGCAGCGCCATCATTCAGAGGAAACTTCCCTGAAGTTGAAAGACCCTGGCAGTTTCACTGTCCCATGTACCATTGGAGAACATTATATCGGTAAGGCCTTATATGATTTAGGTGCCAGTGTTAATTTAATGCCATTTTTGATTTACAGGAAACTATAAATTGGAGAAGTAATGCCCACCTCAGTCTCGCTGCAACTTGCTGATAGAACTCTCGCATTTCCGAGAGGTGTAATTAAAGATATGCTGGTCAAAGTCGACAAACTTATTCTCCCAGCAGATTTCATTATCCTTGACATGGAAGAAGATAAAGATGTACCTATCATCCTTGGGAGACCATTCTTGGCTACAGGTCGAACTGTTATTGATGTACAAAAAGGAGAACTAACCAAGAAAGTGCAGGACCAAGAAGTCACCTTCAATGTTTTCAAAGCCATGAAATTCCCGAATGATGAAAATGAGGAAGAATGTTTCAGAATTCATGTTATGGATAGTATCATCCAGGATAATGATGCAATACCACTCCCCATAGATAAACCTGAAGGTTGCATCACCAACATAACGAACAGCGAGCTAGTTACTGAAATTCTAGAATATATCAACTATCTTGACAGACCCTTTCGATTCAAATCGACACCATAGGTGGAAAGTTTGGAATTACCGAAGAATGAGCAAATCAAGCCATCAATTGAGCAACCACCACAATTGGAGCTAAATTTACTTCCGAGCCAACTCATGTACTTTCTTAGGAAATTCTTCTGAATTACCTGTGATTATATCTTCTTCGCTAATATTGGAGCAGGAAGAAAAATTGCTAAGAGTGTTACGAGAACACAAGAAAGCCATTGGCTAGACTATAGCAGACATTCGAAGCATTAGTCCATTATTTTACATGCACAAGATTCTATTGAACGATGAGTACAAACCCACAGTGGAGCATCAACGGAGACTCAATCCAGTCATGAAGGAGGTCGTGAAGAAAGAAATCATCAAATGGTTGGATGCATGCATCATCTACCCCATCTCTGACAGCACTTGGGTGAGTCTTATGCAGTGTGTGCCAAAGAATGGAGGAATTACTGTTGCCACAAATGAAAAGAATGAGCTGATTCCAACAAGAACAAGTGACTGGATGGAGAGTATGCATGGACTACAGGAAGCTGAACAAAGCAACAAGGAAATATCATTTTCCACTGACATTCATTGATCAGATGTTGGATAGACTGGCGAGACATGAATTCTACTGCTTTCTGGATAGATATTCGGGGTACAATCAGATTGCCATCGCCCCAGAAGATCAGGAGAAAACCACTTTTAAATGTCTCTATGGTACTTTTGCTTTCCGCAGGATGCCATTGGATTATGTAATGCTATTGCCACATTTCACGTTGCATGATGGCCATTTTCTCAGACATGTTGGAACAAAGTATGGAGTTTACATGGATGATTTCTCTATTTTTGGAGACTCGTTCGACCACTGTTTGCAAAATCCGGAGCAAATGTTACAAAGGTGTGAAGATACAACCTGGTGCTCAACTGGGAAAAATGCCACTTCGTGGTGCAGAAAGGCATTGTGCTTGCACATCAGATCTCCAAAAGGGAATCAAGGTAGACAAAGCAAGATTGAAACAATCGAAAAACTACCTCCACCAACAACTATCAAAGGAATTCAGAGTTTTCTCGGACATACAGGTTTTTACAGGAGATTTATCAAAGACTTCTCAAAGATTGCTAAATCTTTATGCAATCTTCTGGAGAAATATGTTCCTTTCAACTTCACCAAAGAATGCCACGAAGCTTTTGAAATCTTGAAATAGAAGCTGGTCTCTACCCCCATCATTGTAGCACCAGACTGGACCCTTCCATTTGAGGTGATGTGCGATGCTAGTGATTTTGCTGTAGATGCAGTTTTGGGACAACGCAAAGCAAAGATTTTCCGTACCATTTACTACTCTAGCAGAACTCTGAATTAAGCTCAACTCAACTACACAACCACTGAAAAGGAGTTGTTTGCAGCTGTGTTCACTTTTGATAATTACGTTCCTATCTGCTGGGTCCCAAAGTGGTGGTCTACACAGATCATTCATCAATCAAATACCTGATCCCGAAGAAAGATGCCAAACCCAGATTGATCCCTTGGATACTTCTACTACAAGAATT